>CAUYUJ010009044.1:10000-36571 GCA_963575745.1 Prorocentrum cordatum | reverse complement strand
TAGAAGGCGCCCGCCTTACGTCTATAGAGAAGGCCCGCGCCTTCTAAGACGCAGGGGTGGCTCTATTGAAGCCCTCCCCCCCTCCTCCCCCCCCCCCCCCCCCCCTATCGCGTGGCTGATCCCTTCTGGCCTCGGCATCCGCCCCCTTCCCTGCTCCTGCCCACCTCTGCCTTCTCGCCCGCCTCGCTTCCGCGCCGCGTCGCTCTCGCCACCCCCTGCCGCCGCATCTCCTGGTCTTCCCTCCCCATCCGCTCGCTGCTCTCCGCCAGTCGCGCCGCTATGACCGCCGCGGCGCGAAGCGTTTAGCGCCCGAGGTAATAATGTGTTGCTGGCGTGGGTGTTTTTTTGGTTTGTCTTGCGCTTTGTGTGGAGCCCGTTTTGCTAGAAGTCTCAAGGAGCGCGAACCGTCTGGTCTGCGGTGAAGGAGGGACGTCCCCTGCCGATCGTTCCCCTGCCAGACGCAGCACGAGCATTGACCCACCTCAGTTCTGCCAGCAGGTGGTCGTAGATGTCCGGAGCCAGCACGATCAGCGAGGAGCCCGAGTCGATCAGTGCAGGAGAGCCCAGAGTGCCCTTGTCAGGGAAATCCTTCTCGACACCAGTGCCACCCCAACCGATTGACCACACGCTGGTCAGCCAAAGGCTGGTGTGTGTCATGTAGTAGCCCTTTCCGTACTGGAACTTCGTCTCCTCCAGGAAAACTGAAGGCATTCCCAGCCCCCAGTACGGGTGCTGTGCTACAACATCTTTCCTCCTCTCCCCCCTCGAAGGTGCTCTTTGGTAAGGATGAGGAGAAGGCAGCCGTGTGGGAAATGATCGAGTAACCAGCCTCGGTCTTATCCCAATCCCCAAGACTGACAGCCCAAAGGCGATGATAATCTCAGAGACGCACCCTCAGAAACTGAGGGAGTCCTCAAGATCGGCATCGAGATCGGGTGACGCCAATCATGAGATAGGGGCATGTTCCAGATTAGTAGTGGAGAGGGGCGAGGAGATAGAGTTAGGCCGGGCATGTCTTCCTACAGGCAGATTTTGGACGAAAAATGACAGTAAACAAAAAGATATTCAAAAATAGCTCCAACAACAAAAAACGTCTCCAGGCGATTTGGAATATTCTGGAAGACTCCCCCTGTAGGGGGGCACGCCCGACTTACAGATAGAGAGAGAGAGGGTGAGGGGGGGCCGAGAGGAAGATGGGAGGCAGACCCCGAGACCCGACCTCGCGACTGGTGCAAGCTCGTGCCACGTGACGACCAAGAGCCCCACAGCCCTCCTCCTCCTCCTCCTCTTCCTCCTCCTCCTCCTCGTCTTCCTCCATCTCCTCCTCCTCCTCCTCCTCCTCCGCCTTCTACTCCTCCTCCTCCTCCTCCTCGGACTCCTCCTCCTCCTCCTCATCCTCCCCCTCCTCATCCTCCTCTTCCTCCTCCTCCTCCCCCTCCTTCTCCTCGTCCTCCCTCCTCCTCCTCCTTCCTCCTCCTCATCATCATCATCCTCCTCCTCCTCCCTCCCCCTCCTCCTCCTCCACTCCTACTCCTTTCCTCCTCTCCTCCTCCTCCTCCTCCTCCTCCTCGGACTCCTCCTCCTCCTCCTCCTCATCATCATCATCATCATCCTCCTCTTCCTCCTCCTCCTCCTCATCCTCCATTCCTTTTCCTTATGAATAATTTCTCCCTGTCGCACGCCGAGGCCAGTTGTTATGGCGGTCAGGGCGTTTCGCCTCAGACTTCCTCAAAATTGCGGACTCTGAAACTTGAAACTTGGCAACAGCTTCACATATGGAGGGTGGGTAGTTTTCAAAATGTGGCTCTCGCCTTAGCGCGGCGCACATTCATGCTAAACAGTTGCAAGGGATTCACGGATTGAGGGCGGGTCGTTTTCAAAATGTGGCTCTCGCCTTAGCGCGGCGCACATTCGTTTCAAACACTCGCAAAGAGTTTCACGGATTGAGGGCGGGTCGTCTTCAAAATGTCGCTCTCGCCTCAGCGCGGCGAGCATTCGTTTTAAACATTCGCAATGAGCTTCACGGATTGAGGGCGGTTCCTTTTCAAAATGTCGCTCTCGCCTTAGCGCGGCGCACATTCGTTTTAAACATTTGCAAAGAGTGTCACAGATTGAGGGCGGTTCCTTTTCAAAATGTGGCTCTCGTCGTAGCGCGGCGCACATTCGTTTTACAAATTTGCAAGGTTGCATGGATTGAGGGCGGGTCGGTTTCAAAATGTGTCTCTCGCCTTAGCGCGACGCACATTCATTTAAACATGTGCGAAGAGTTTCACGAATTCCCATCATCGACATACCAGAAATCGTGTTTTGGAAGGATTCAGGATTATGCGGGTGCAACAGTAACTTTGATTCCCTGCGTTGAAGTCCTAGGCATGGCGTTCGGGCACGATTCGGGATCGTCAAGACGCAGCAGTCAGGTTGATACGTGGCATTGGAATCCCGACAACAATGTTCTGGCATGCTTCAGGGTCTTCAAACGGGCGTCTTCCAACGAGGCAGTTCCATCAATAGAGATGAACTGTTGTAGGGGCCTATGAAGAGGGAGCTTGGACAGAGGGTTTACTCCAACATCGTTGATGACTATTGGGTTTACACTGGTCCTCCTCCTCCTCCTCCTTCTCCTCCTCCTCCTCCTCCTCCTCCTCCTCCTCCTCCTCCTCCTCCTCATCCTGCGCTCGTATCGGGCCTCTCCTCCCCTCCTCCTCCTCCTCCTCCTCCTCCTCCTCCTCCCTCCCTCCTCCTACTTCCTCTCACTCCTCCTTCCTCCTCCTCCTCCTCCTCCTCCTCCCTCCTCCTCTCCTCCTCCTCCTCCTCCTCCTCCTCCTCCCTCCTCCTCCTCCTCCTCCTCCTCCTCCTCCTCCTCCTCCTCCTCCTCCTCCTCCTCCTCCTCCTCTCGATGCCCGATCGATATGAAGGCCCTGGGGCCCCGGAAACGGGCGCGGAAGTGCCCAGCGTGAAGAAGGAGGCAGCGCCCAGACCTCGGGGGGAGGAGCAGGTCTGGGGGGGGACGCCCCGACGCCCAGGGCGTCCCGCTCGGTCCTTGGAGTACGCCGTGAGGTTGGCCTCGCCGAAGATGAGGCGGGACTGCTGCTCCGTGGTGCCCGTGAGGTAGAACGAGAACTGCTGCGTCAGGTGGGGGTGCTCCTCGACGGAGGGGGAGGAGGAGGAGGGGGAGAAGGAGGAGAAGGAGGATGAGGAGGAGAAGGAGGAGAAGGAGGAGGACGAAGAGGAGGAGGACGAGGAGAAGGAGGAGGAGGAGGAAGAGGAGGAGAAGGAGGAGAAGGAGGAGGACGAGGAGGAGGAGGAGGAACAGAAAGAGGAGGAGGACGACGACGAAGACGACGACGACGACGAGAGCGAGGGCGAAGACAAGAACGAGGACGAGGACGAGGACGAGGACGAGGCGGGGGGTGAGACGGAAGGCGGAGGAGGAGGAGGAGAAAAAGGAAGGAGAGGGGGAAGGAGGGTTCCTGGAACAGGGTCTTCATAAAGGTGGGTCCCCGCGACGTCTTGTCTGAGACGTAGTGGTGAGCCAGGCCCAGAATACCGTCGGATTTCATGTGGGTATCCGACTCCATCTTGTCAACCTGGATCAGGAACTGATGCTTCACCTCTGAAGGAACAGAAAGCGACAGAAGCAAGTATGTGTCGCTGCAGTACAGACGGGTCCCCCTCAACAGCAAAAACTCCAAACACCCATCAAGGTGAGGAGGGCCGAACGTTCTCTCCCCGTCCCTGGGCGCGCGGCGTGGCCGAAGGGCGGCTCCATAGCCCGGATTGCTGCCAATATCACTGTTGCTGCCGTCGTCGTCACCGTTCCGCAGCCCGCAGCCTCGACCGCTGCCCAAGGCCCGCGCCCCGAAACCCGTCCCACACGACCCGCGCCCACGCCCACGCCCACGCGCCCACGACCCGCGCCCGCGAGCCGCGCACAACGGCCGGTCGCCTGCGCCCGCGCGCCCGCGCCGCGGACCCCGCGCGCCGCGACTGCGACCCGCTGCGCCGCGCGGCCGCGACCCGCGGCCGAGGGCCCGCACCCGCGACCCGCGACCCGCCCGCGACCGGCCTGCGACACTCCCGCGACCCGCCCGCGACCTGCTCACTGCGAGGCAGGACCAGCGCCCACAGCAATCGTGATGGGCCTGCATGCTCTAGTTTGGCCCCATGCGCCCCCGCGCACCAGAGGCCACTACAGCGAAGGGCCCTTACAACGTGCAGCCGGTCCTCCTCCTCCTCCTCCTCCTCCTCCTCCTCATCATCATCATCCTCCTCCTCTTCCTGCTCATCCCCCTCCTCCTCCGCTGCCCAAGCGAACCCCACGACCCGCGTGCGGCCGGTGGTCATGCGGCGTCCCGGTGGCCTTCCAGCCACCTGAGGCGCGTGGACGAGCCCAGCGCCGGCGGCAGGATCACCCTTGCGCTGGTGGAGCGCCAGCATCCACGAGCCGCCTGTGGCCTGCCCAGGACTTGCCTGCCGCATCGATGGCGCTCGCGGCGGCCCCGCCTCGCTCGTGAAAAAACGCCGCTCCGAACACGGCCACGCCACGACCCCGCGGCTCGACCAGTGCTGGCCTGCCCGCCGCCACGGCTCTCCTCACTGGATCTGAGCGAAGGCCCCCCCGCGCGGGCAGGTGCGAATCTATTACCCCGCCCCGCCAGCCCCGTCTCTGGGCAGGGCCCCTCACTCTTAGCCTTGGTCGTCCCCAAACATGGTGGCGACAGCACCCGGTGGTGAGTCTCGGGAGACTTGGTGTCGCCACACGATTTGGGGACTCGCGTGCTTTTTCGAGGATGTCTCGAACGCTGGTGGGTCCAGGAGTCACAAAAAGCCCGGTGGTGACCCTGTGTCCCAAAACCTGGCGGTAACTTTTGGAGGATTTCAGGTCACCATCTGATGTTTCACCGCCTAGTTTGGGGGATCCCGATAACCCACAGCTGCGGGGTCTGGTTGTTGTTGCGCCTGCGCTGGCGCGCTCCCTCCCCCCCCGCGGAACCGTCAGATCCCCGATAATGATGGTGTCCTCGAAGGAGCCGCCGAGGGCCATCGTGCCATCGCCGTACCTGAACGTAATGCGGTCGCCGAGCTCCTTCGCGGTGCAGGACTGGTTGAGATGGAACTTCTTGGTTTTGCCTTTGCACCTCGTGCAATTCTCCGCCGGAACCCACAAGTCGGAGCTGCCCGTGTCCGGCACCACCTTGGGGAGAGCAGAGAACGCAACCCGACTTACGCGCTACGTTGGCGCTTCCAACGGTCTGGAGGGGGGAAAGGAGGAGCGAAGTGTGGAGCAGGGATCGAGAACGCTGCGCTCCTCTGGGTGCACCGGAGCCACCGCGTGCGCGATGCCCTGTGCATCCCAGCACAAGGGCAAGAGAGCATCATGAAGGCAGTTGGGCCCTCGGCAGGCGACGATGAGCGGGAGGGAGCCGGAGGGTGATCGGGAGGAGGAGGAGCAGGAGCAGGAAAGGCAGCAGCAGCATCGGCAACAGAGGGAACGCGTGAGCCTTTCCCCATGCGACGAGGCCGCGCCGTGAGGTGCGGTGGGCCCCGCCGCGGCTCTCGGAGACCCGCCCGTGCCAGCGGACCCCCATTCACGCACCCCGACTGGGAGAGGCGAACCATGCGGACATCATGAGCAGCTTCCACCACACTCTCAGCACAGCCACACCGGAAGACGGAAGGCGCCCTCGAGGGCACGAGGCCCCTCCGAGGGAAGCAGGGCACGAGCACGGTAGAGGACGGCTGGCACAGAAATCGACGGACTCTGAGGAATGAGAGCAACATGAATTTTGCAGCACCGACCTACTCGTTGTTCGCGAATGCCTGGCTGCATCATCATCATTGCCTTACCTTACCATGTGCGCATGATAGCGGAAGGGCAATGATTGGCTCCAGCTTACAAGCTTCCTAACGGCGGGTGTGTGCAGCACTGTATAGACTCTGCCACCCGGGATACATTTCCAAGACGATCGCAGGCACCGAAACAAGCAGACTCGTCGTTACGGACGGAACTAGAAGATCATTATCTCAACAGGTAGCCATCAAGCAGTACAATTGACGAGCCATGGTAAACTCCCTCTCCTCTTCACAATGTGTAGCGGCGAGAATAAGTGTCAAGACAGGCCCCGCATAGTTGACAGGTTGCGGCGCGTGAGGCTGCGTGCAACGCCATATGCAGAAACTCAACTTGTTCAAGCGACTGACATATTGTGTGCGCCATGCGGCATCATACTGCTCGTGCCTGCAGAAGGGGGCACCGTGAATAGAGCCCCTGAAGCGGTCTTGAAGCGAGCACTGCAAAACAGTTCCAGCCACCCATCCTTCACCGTCCCCACTCCGCCCCTCGCCCTTTCTCATCCTCCACTCCACATCTGTGGCATGCGTCCGCACCTGTGGCGAAGCGGCCGCAGGCGGGGGGGGAGCGGGGCCCTTCGTCTCGTCAGCACTAGGGCCCCCCCACGCCAGGGCTCTGGCAGGAGACGGGGCGACCGCGGAGCCCATCGATCGAGTGCCTCATGCGCCCCTGCGGCGCGCCGGCAGCGGCGGGGGCGCGGCAGCGCTGCACTGCTTCCCGCCACCGACGCGCATGCAGTGGAGCTTCTCGTTCTAGGACGCTCAACCCAGGCCCCCGACGTCGGGATCTTTCCACAACGTCGACCCCAAAAGGTCTCGACCCACTCCCAAAACACTGGCTCTGAACCGTTTTTTGACGGTCCTGGGGGCCCAGCAAGGGCCCCCGGAGGCCGCAAATTGGGAGAAACCTCCCGTCATGATTTTTTCGTGACCCAGGGGGAGAGGAGGAGGAGGAGGAGGAGGAGGAGGAGGAGGAGGAGGAGGAGGAGGAGGAGGAGGAGGAGGAGGAGGAGAGGAGGGGGAGGAGGGAGGAGGAGGAGGAGGAGGAGGAGGGGGGGGGAGGAGGAAAGCGAGGAGCGGGGAGGCGGAGGCGGAGGCGGAGGGAGGAGGAGGAGGAGGAGGAGGAGGAGGAGGAGGAGGAGGAGGAGGAGGAGGAATGGAGGAGGAGGTGGAGGAGGGGAAGAAGGGGAGGGAGGAGGAGGAGAAGGAGGAGGAGGAGGAGGAGGAGGAGGAGGAGGAGGAGGAGGGGAGGAGGACGAGGAGGAGCAGGAGGAGGAGGGAGGGACGGCGCGGAAAATGCGGGCCAGCCACCGAGAGAGGGGGAGAGAGCGCCCCCAGGGAGGGGGCCGGCAGCGTTCTGCGAGCCGAGCGAAGACGACGGCAGGGGCAGGGGGCGGCACAGGAGCGAGGCGGTCGACGCTGGCGGAGGCAAAAGGACCACCCTACCCCCCCGCTCGCCCTCGCCCCTCCCCGCCCCCGCCCTCCCCCCCCCCTCGCCCTCCCCCCTCGCCTTCCCCCGCCTGGACCGCCCTCCCCACCCACCCCCCTCGCCCTCCCCCCACCCTCTCATCCTCCGCCTCCCGCCCCGAAGCCCAAGGAGCCTGGAACTTCTGCCAGAGGGTGGAGTTGTCGCAGGGCTCACCGACGGAGATCTCCAGGTGGTACCTTGGGCAGGGCCGCCCTCCTCCTGCTCCTCCTCTTCCTCCTCCTCCTCCTCCTCCTCCCTCCTCTGCCTCCTCCTCTCCTCCTTCCTCCCTCCTCCTCCTCCTCCTCCTCCTCCTCCTCGTCCACCCCCCTCCTCCTCCTCCTCCTCCTCCTCCTCCTCCTCCTCCTCCTTCTCCTCCTCCTCCTTCTCCTCCTCCTCCTCCTCATCCCCGCACCCCGAAGCCAGTCGGAAGAGCAGGTCGGGCGTTTCGCCTGACACGTCCTTACCGCTTTTGCGCCTTAAGCCTGAAACTCGAAACAGACTCATTGATGGAGGGCGGGTCTTTTCAAAATGTGACTATCGCATTAACGCCGCGCACATGCGTTTAAAATATTAACAAGAGCTTCACGGATTGAGGACTGGTCGTTTTCAAAATGCAAAATGTGGTTCTCGTTTTAGCGCTGCGTATATTCGTTCTATAAAACCGCAAGAGTTTCATTTATTGAAGGCGGCTTCTCTTCAAAATGTGGCTCCCGCCACAGTGCTACACACATCTGTTGACAATTGTTCAAAGACCTTCACGGATTGAAGGCGGCTCGATTTCAGAATGCGGCTCCCGCCTGAGCACCGTGCAGAAAAGAGTCAGGACTGTCAGGGCGCAAAAGTTCGGTTGATTCGCGGTGTCGAAATCCGAGGAATGATGTTCTGGCACGATTCAGGATCGTCGAGACTCACAGTCAGGCTGACTAGTGGCGTTGAAGTCCTGAGAATGGTGCCTTGACACGCGTCAAGATTTTCACGCGGTTGTCCCCCAACGGGGCATTTCCCTCAGTGGAAATGAACTCTCGTAGTGGCCTATTAAGAGTGAGTTTGGACGGAGGGTGAATTCCAACATCGTTGATGAGTCTTGGATTTCTACTGGTCCTCCTCCTCCTCCTCCTCCTTCTCCTCC
Source organism: Prorocentrum cordatum (assembly GCA_963575745.1). Classification (NCBI taxonomy): domain Eukaryota; class Dinophyceae; order Prorocentrales; family Prorocentraceae; genus Prorocentrum; species Prorocentrum cordatum. The sequence continues at coordinate 28,124 of CAUYUJ010009044.1, read as the reverse complement.
TCCTCTGCCTCTTCCTCCTCCTCCTCCTCCTCCTCCTCCTTCTCCTCCTCCTCCTCCTCGCCTGGCAGCACCTAAACTCGGCCACGAAAAACTCGCCAGCGGAACTCGGCCCGCTGACTTCGGCCACGCTGAACTCGACCAGCCAAACTCGGCCAAAATTCAACTCGGACCACACTGAACGAGGCCAGACTGAATTCGGATACTCCAGATTTCGTAATAAAGGGAGGGGGGTCTCATTTCGGGGGGGGTCTCTTCCAGGCTATCTTGGAGGGCCTGGGGGGTTCTGGGGACGATGTTTTGGAGGGTTCTCCCACGGGGGGGGGGTCTGAAATGGCTTGTCTTGGAGGGTCCAGACCCCCTCCCTTTTATTACGAAATCTGGAGTAGCAACCTGAGCGCAGCCGGCCGGAATGGTGAGCCCGGCCCGCTGAAGTCAGGCAGCGCTCCTGCTGAGGCGTGAGCACCGGGTGAAATGGGCCAGCTGAACTCAGTCAACTGAAGTCGCCCAGAGAAACTCGGCCGGAGAGAAACTCGGGATGAGAAAAACTCGGACAGAGAAACTCGGCTGGGACACAGATGGACATACTCGTACTGTGCGTCCTCCTCGAGACGTGCGTCCGACCAGAACAAATGGCACAGCCATCTTGTAGTGTTTTTTGCACGGCGAACACCCAGCCGATTCACTCTTCAATGCGTCCACAGCGGGCTGCAGGAATAGAGCCTGGAGCGATACGACTGAGTCCCTAAAACGTATCAGCGCTTGGGGGTAGAGGACAAGGATGCGAGCGCATGCAGCTTGGCGCCGATTGCAGCCGGCTCCCAGTTCGCAGAAACGACTCACCCAGGCTAAAAACAGGACAAACTGCCGCTGTGCACTGCTGGCGCTGGCCAGGGTAGACAAATCCTGACCCCCTTGCGACCCACCAAGGCATGCTGAAATGGGCTACCAGTGACAGTTTGCAGGCTATGCTGCGCCACAGCACGTCCCACTGGGGGGAGGAGGCACAAGAGCACGAGAGAGGCGGAAGGCGGCGAGGAAAACACCGGAACAGAACTGGAAAGCCTTGAAGGCGAGATCACAAGTACCTCAACAACTGAAGTAGTGCACCGAGGAGCTTCATGAGCCCAAATATGTTGCTTGTAAGAGGTCGAACCTCCGCCACGAGCCGCGTCGCGGCAGAGGTGTCCAAAGGCCGCCGTGCCCCGTTGCCGCGGCCAGGGAGGGCGACACGCTGCACGCGGGCGGCGACTCCGCAGCGACGGCGGTAGAGCAACAGCAAGGCTCCGCCAATTCCGGCAATTACTCCGCAGGCGGCCAAGGAGCAGCCGACAGAATCTCAGAGGCAGCAGGAGACAATCCCCTGGACTGGCACCGAATGCCGACTCTGGGTTTCTTAATAAGCGTGGGGGGCTGGGGGTCAGCCTCGCCTCGTCGTCGCGCCACGACGGGGGCTGGAGCGCCTTCGGCGCGCGGTGGCTGCCCGCGACGGGGGTCGATGTGGGGCTGTCGGCGGGAGTGACGCCCCCCGACGCTCATCAAGAAGCTCGGAGTAGGGAGGCATGGCCTGCCCGTACTCGAGAGGAGCAAGGGGCGACAAGGAGGGCGACAGCCACCTTGTGGTGTATCGCTTGCCGAATGTTATGGCCAGCAAGCGCCCGCCACGGAGCTTACACTCTGAGATGTCTCGGCGCGCGCGCGTCGCCCCCGGGAGGGGGAACGCAAACGCAGTGTTAGCATATATTGGAGTGGCGCCGACTGGCCACGCTGAGCTCGGCCGGCGATCCAGAAGCACCGGGACGATCGCGCTGGACAGGCGCCACGGTGTCTCGAGGAAGCGCGCGCGAGGGCGCCGGACTCCGCGCTGCCACTGCCGAGGGGAGGGCCGGCGGCACGGAGAGGAGCACGGAGACGTCCAAGGACAAGGAGAGGCGGACACGCAGCAGGAGCAGGACGAGGACAGGAGGGGACGAGCGCGGCCAAGGAGAAGGACGACGGCGAAGCAGGGCGGAGGCATGAGCAATGAGGAGCACGTGGCAAGAAGTACGCGTGGCTACGACAACGTTTTGCAGCCACGCAAACTTCCTGCTGTATTGAATGATTCCACCCTCAAGGCTTATGTTGCTCCCATCGTACTTAAGAACCACATCCCAAAAACAATTCCGAGCACCTGGAAAAGTGTCGAAATAGTGTCGAAGCAATGTCGGACGAGTTGTCTCCCAGGGCCCGACACGTGAAAACCCTCGAGTTTCGGTACTGTTTTGGTGCTCGAAATTATTTCTGGTGATCAAGGCTAAAGTAGGTTGGGACATCATAACTCAAGGCAGGAAATTTGTGTCGTCCTCGTCATCGGTGCCATCATCGTCAGCGCCGTCGTCGTCGTCGCCCTCGTCCTCGTCGTCGTCCTCGTCATCCTCCTCGTTGTGGTCGTCGCCGTCGTCGTCGTCCTCCTCCTCGTCGTGGTCGTCATCGTCGCCGTCGTCGCCGTCGTCGTCGTCGTCGGTGGCGTCGTCGTTCTCACTGTCGTCGCCGTCGTCGTTGTCGTCCTCGCCCTCGTCGTCGTCTCCCCTATGGATGTCCTATTGCATGGATTGCACACTACTTCAATGTCCCGCTCGACCTGGCATCTCCCAGTTAGGGTCCGCCATCCCGATCAATCCGTTAGGGTCCGCTCGCTCAACCCTCGCCCACCCGAAATGCCCGTGAGGGCCCGCCGGCCCAACCCACTCGCCCATCAGGGTCCGTCAGCCTGACCCGCTCGTTAGGGTCGTCGTCGCGGTCGTCGCCGTCATAGCGGTCATCGTTGTCGTTGCCATTGTCCTCGTCGGCGTTGTCGTTGTCACCCTCGTCGTCGTCGTCGTGTCCCTCGACGTGATCGTCGTCATCGTCGTCGTCCTCGTCGTCTTCGTCGCCCTCGCCGTCGTCGTCGTCATTGTCCACGTCGCCGTCGTCATCGTCCACGTCGTCGTCGTCGCCCTCGTTCATGGCTTCTTTGATGGATTGCGCACCGCTTGAGTGTCCCGCCCGACCAGACCCGCCCGCCCATCAGGGTCCGCCCGCCCGACCCGCACGGCAAGGTCCGCTCCCGACCAGCCTTGGGACCCACGAGCAGTTTTTGCACGCACGGGTCTCACACATTGCTGCGGTCGAGCCGTACAATGCTGTGGGCTTGAAAGTCTATGCCTTACTTCGGCCCCAATCTAAGAGCATCCGACCGCGGGGAGGAGGAGCAGGAGGAGGAGGAGGCGGAGGAGGAGGAGGGGGAGGAGGAGGAGGAGAAGCCATTTGGGCTCAGGCCATTTTGGCGGAGCTCGTGGTCTTAGGCGTCTTGGGTCTGGGCGGCACAGCTGCTGGTGACTGACCTGAGCGCGCAACGGCGCCCTCAGAACCAAGCTGGCATAAGCGCCAGCGTGCCAAGCGAGGACGTGCGCGCCTTGTCTTGGCGCTCGCGAAAACTACTGTCGTATTGCAGGATCATCGTTCCTACGACATGACTGCTAGGCCTCACTCCAAAGGCCCGCTGGATGCAGGCAGAAGATGGCAGTGCGTCAATTGCAATCGGAGTGTGAACGGTCATCATTGGAAGTGCCTGTGTGGTCAGCATTTTGACAGAAATTATTCGAAAGATGGACCATATCAACAGGCGCAGCAACAACGAGATCGTGCCCCCTCGAGATCCAGAGGAGGCCAAAGGAATTCAGAGCCAGAGATCAAAGACTTGGATGTGAAAATGTTCTTAGCACGTAGTGTTCCAGCATCCAGGACAGACGTAGTCGACATTGATTGGTATGAGGCTCCCCCAAACACAAGCAGAGAACGACGAGAATTTCGCAACAAGTCAAAATGGATAAGTTAGCCCGTTTGTGTATAGCACCCAAAGCAGCCAACAAATCAGTTGATGCCACTCTCTTCGAATTGTCGATATATCAGCTCATGGACAGTCAATGCTTCTCTGTAACCAAGCAGCTTAATTATATGCGCAACATGAAAGTGGTGTACACTGACAAAATAAAAGATATTCGGGAAAAATGAAGCAGTTGTCCTTAGCAGAGCATGAAGCAAATGATGAATTGGACAAAATCAAAGCATCGATTGTAGAGTTGGAAGAAATGGACACATCAGACGAGGATGATGATGAGATGGGTGGAAACAGTGAGCCTATCAGACGCCACCCAGCAGGATCAGCACCCCCCAATGTATCATTTGAGGAGAAAGGTGCAGGCAAGGGTTATCGTCAGCAACAATATAATGATATCAAGGGTTCAGGCAAAGGTTTTCCGCCTCAGCCGCCGATGCCCAAGAAATATCCTGCAGGCTGGGCACATCAGCATGCCGTGCCTCCACCACCCCCGCCGCCACAGCCACAGGATCAGTTGAAGCAGATTATGGTGTCGATGCAGAATATGATGGATCGCCAGCAGCAAACTGAGACATGTTTGAACAACCTGGGACCGATCGTCATGAATCTTATGAATCCAGGGCCACAGGCTTTTCCTATGGCGGCGAACGCAGGGGCAGCGGCGCCGAGCCAACCATGCCCCAACTCCCCTGGCAGCCAAGCATATGGAGATGCTCAGGGTACAGCAACGCCAGTGGGAGGAACGAGCACGCCTCCTCCTCATGGAAGAACGAGTGCTTCGACCCCCATAAATTGCACAGCTCAGTCCCAGGGCATTGGGACAACACCACCGCCAGCTCAGGGGACTCCACCTGGTTGGTATGGAGTCGCAGCCGCTGCAAGTCCCGTGATGGAATAAGAAGCTATTCCGCCACCAACTGCAGAGGAGATTCCAGTCGAGCCCGAGCTGAGTCCCACGCAGCCTGTCGGCACGCCCCAGGAGGCAATGCCAGGGCCGCCATCAGTCACGGAGATGGAGTACGACAAGATCAAGTTGAATTTCACAGAGGTGGTCGATCTCTCGGGCGAGGATCCGACCCAGCAGCCGAGGCAGGCTTCCAGCCAGCTATCGGGCTGCCACGACCATCGCCGCATGCGAGAATCAGGAAGGGAAGCGGACGATGTGCCGAGCCCCGTCAAAAAAGAGCCACGTAAGGCATAGACACTGTGCAGCAGTCACAATATTCTAGAGCCCTCCGCTGGGGAGTAGTGGAGCGAATTAGTTTTCCAGATGAGATGCCCTCAAAGTTTCTCCATCCTCACAACCAGTTTTGTCGCAAGAACATGAAGGGCATCTCACGCTCTGTTAGCAGCCTGTCACCTAGGAAAAAAGTCAGCGTCATAGCCCCGCTGGGTAATCCGCAGGACTCCACTGGACCCCCTAGGTCTCTTAATTGCCTCCTTGAGATCATCTTGCAGGAAGCCTCTAGCTGTACGGGTCAGCCAACAGCATCCATACTAGCCAGCCTACTTTTCAGTGAAGCTATGTTTTTTGCGCCGCCAGGGGATACTGCAGCGTTTTTTTCATTCTCAGCCTCACCCGGCCTGTGCTAAGGAAAGAACCTCTCTAATACATCAAGGCAGTACCATAGCACTGCCAAAGCATTTTGCTTCCGCATCAGCGCCCTCATGTTTCAACTGGTTTGCTTTATGCTCAGAGGCATACATGACATCAGCATCTGTCGCATCCTCTGCAGCGCAGAAGAACTTGAGCCACCAGTATTGCCACGGCCCTTGCCTCAGCCTCGACTACCGGATTATGGATGTTTGGGAAAGGTGGGTAGGCAGCGAGAGTGGAGGGGAGGGAGTTAATACAGCATCAAGACCACCCTGCTGGGGGATACCAGCGATGGCTTTTAAGTTTCACTTTAATGTGCTGACTCCAGTATCATCCTTCACTGGTGCCTTGCAAGAAAATAAGAAGCTGGAGTCATGCACGAGTTACAGACGAAAGGCCGAATCAACAGATTTCGCGAACTGCTGGAGGAGGTTTGTTAGCTCTGACCCATTATCGGTTTTTCAGCAGCAGCTCTTGGATTTCTGCAATGAGCCGGTCATACTTATGCATCCAGCCTCTCCTGAGGCAGACTTTCAATGCTGCGGCTCTCTGCGGCACACCGAGCAGACCAGAACATCCTGGTCACTTCTCGGCCTGCATGTATCCATAGCCTTTTCGCATATCGAGTTCGATCGATCGAGAGTTCCTTACGCTGAGCGAGCAGCCATGCGTGCGTGCGTGTGCATAAGTCACCAGTGCAGTTGCCTGAGTACTGGTGCGCACACACTAACATCGGATCGAAAAGATGTGGCCTCCTTGCCCTTTGTCTACCCTCCACATGGAGGCGGCAGCAGCGCGATAGGATCTGAAGTGAGCGTCCTCCCTCCTTCTCGTCATCCTCCCGTCTGCCCGAACTCTCATACTTCGGAAATCTTCGATGGCGAGAACAATGGAACTCTGATCAAGTGCCCCATGGACCTGCTCCCTGACATCTACGACACCATTCTTGAACATGGAAATTTCGAATGGAATACCCAATTACCCGACAATGACCTTCCCGATATTGTTCGGCTTGCTCTCCTACAATGTCCTTCTCGAAACTCAAACGACACGATTTCGATGCACGATGTCACTGACGGGTCTGTCAAGAACCAAGATTTGGACACGGCCTCCTGGGACCTTGTTGCGCTCGCTGAAGATATCCAGAGTATTTCCTTTCATGGATACAAATCTGGCATGGTTGCTGACACCTGCAGGACATATCTTGCAGAATCCCACACAACCAATACTGACACTGAATATGTAGGAGACATTTGGGCATTAATTGCTATTATACGTGATGTGGAAGTTCGTGATACGACTATCCACTCGGACTCGCTCAATGTTGTGGACATGCTTGACGGACGACGGGTCGAGCGACGCTGCCATGGACCTTCTCCGACTACGGCGCAGGCTAGCCAAAACGTTGATGAGAACTCAGTTGAGGGAGGATCCTGAATCCCAGCGTGCCCTTTCCGCTCTCGCTTTTGCTGTTGCCGCTGGCAAGTTTTCGCCCTTGGAATCCTCGGCCCGAAAAAATCAGCGGGGGCACCTTTTTTCGGCGCTCCGCTCTCATGCTGTACAGAGACTCAGAGGCTTCAGCGATTGCTTTCTGTTTTCCTGCCAGGTTCGAGCCTTTATCGATTCATCTGACGCCATGTTGGCCAACATCATTGAACGGTGCAGGTGTATCTTCCTGGATGCTCGCGCTTCTGAGGTTAAAGTGTCCATTGAACAAAGGTTGTGTCAATCTGAATGGGCTGGCCTCAAGAGTCTCTTGAAATGTGGTGGGAGGGGTGATCGGCCCAAACAAGGTCCCCCTCAACTTCCCCTTCTTCAGACCCCGCAGGGTGAAGTTTTGATCGAGGACGTTGAGATCGCCACACACATACAAGAGCATTTTGCTGCAGTCGAACTAGGCAACCAGGTTGATGAGTCTGAGCTTGTCACATCATACAACTCCTTCCCCCGTTTGCTTGAAGATGATATTGACAGGGATGCAAGAGTGCTTCCCTCCATCTATGAGACCGAGAGGTTGTTAGGTAAAGCCAAAGCCGGCAGGGCCCCAGGAACCGACGGTTTCAAGGGGGACCTAGGACGCATTGCTGCCAGGCCGCTTGCACGTATCATCAATCCCATCCTATGCAAGGTTGCCGCCACCTGTAGGGAGCCGATTGCATTCAAAGGAGGGCGTCTTGGGCGCTTCTGGAAAGGTTCTGGTGACGCCACCAAAGTACCTGCTATGCGCAGCATCCTGGTCTCCCCCGTGATTTGTAATCTGCACCACGCACATCAGGGGACTTGCGCTTGACTTTCTGCATGCCAGCACGCTTAAAATACAAATGGGGGGCCTCGAGGGGAGGGACTGATCTGGCCGTTCACACTGCTAGGATGCTTTGGCAAGCTAGTGACAAGCGAAAAATTTCCTGGGGGACACTGCTCCTGGATCTCGCTAGTGCGTTCCACACCACGATTCGACAGCTTGCCATTAGCTTACCTGGGACCAAGGAGGAGCTCGCCGAAGCCCTCGAGAAACTTCCCCTACCCTCATTGCTGCTAGAAGGGGTTAAAGCCCAACTTCAAGAGCGCCCTCTCTTTGAGCAGAGAGCTGACAGTCCTCATCTGATTGCTGCCATTCAAGAGACACAGCGAGGCGCCTTCTGGAGGGTATCCCAGGCACCAACCTTCACCGCACCTCGCCTCAGCTCGAGGCCAGGAACCGTTTGGGCCACCGATGTTTTCAACTTTGTGTTCAGGCGGGTCCGTCTGAAAATCGAAGATACCGTACAACTTGATGACAACCCCTCGGACATCCTTGGACCTCTCCCTGACGGCGACCTCATTGTTGCGACACCTGCCGACATGGCCAGACAAGATTTTGGAGTCTCTTTTGGTGATGATCTCACTCAGTCTTTTATCACCCAGTCTGCGTCGCAACTGCTGGACAAGGCTCGAGAAACGGATAGGACAGTCTTCCTTGCCTGTTGTGAGCTGGGATTCCTACCTAATGCCAAAAACCCAAGATGCTCCTGGCTTTCAGGGGAAAAAGGCTGCTGCGCAACCCGTTTAAAGGAAAACGGCACTCTTCATGATACAGTTCGCATTGACGAATACGATTTTGATGTAGGTATTGTGGCTGCTCACAGGGTCCTAGGCTCACATTTGTCAAGTAATGGCAGCATGGCTGCTGAGATCACACACACGTGTCAAGCCGCAGGTGCTGTGTTACCCCCCCATTCGCAAAACTGTGGCCCCGAGGACCATGCTTCCCATTCGGTCCAAAATCATCTACCGCTGAGGCTCTTGCGAGCTCAGTCTTATTCTACAACTGCTGCACGTGGCTGCAGCTCACTTCTGGACTAGACTCCAAAATCAAGCTAGGCCGTGAAAGGATCGATCGTGCTGCTTTAGGTCTGTCCAGAGGGAATAACTCTGAACAACACGACTCGTACGCCGGCATCACGCTGAAGGTATCCAGGCTCCCACACCACGTCATCCTGAGCGTGAACCGCTTGCGGTTCCTTGCCAGACTACTGGTTCATGGGCCTCCCCTCCTACGGGTTTGTCTCCGATACCTATCACACACCCTCCCACTGGCTGGGTTGCAACACTGGAGCAGGACATTGCTTGGCGTGTTTCTTTTCTGGATCCCAAGGACTGTCCTGGTGATGTTTCGCTTGCTGCCTGGGTCCAAAGAATTCGGGATGGTCCAAAAAGCTTTGCCAGGCTTGTCAAGAGAATAGCTCTTAAAGCGCTCCACTACTGGGTTGATTGCTACCACCTACATGAATGGGAAAGGAAGTTCGAGCTGCATGCCAAAGGAAGCCCGCTTGCGGTCAGGACCCCTCCCATACCCGTCTACTCTTGTCCTGAGTGCATGGCCCATTTTTGCACCCCCAGGGACTTCAGGGCACGTGTTGGCAAAAACCACCCGCCTCCCAGTTCTCCTAAGGCCTTCATTGTCGGCTCTCGTTGTCAAGTGTGGTGTTTTGATTTTCACACGCCTGGGAGGCTTCATAAACATTTACACCGTTCTAAGGGCTGTTTAAGGGCCTGGATTGCCACTGGTAGGCGTGCTAGCTCCGAGGAAGTTGCAGAAAACATGCAAAATATTAGAAAACAAGCAGCTTTAATTAGAAAACGAGGACACCAGGATCATCTCGCGAATGTACCTCCAAGGAGCACGCAGTGTGTAGCTATTGCGATCCCGGGTACAGGGCAACCTGTTGCGCCCATTTAGCTGCCTGAACCTATAGTGATTCACAACCCAAGAGGTGAGTTCAGACCAATTAGACCCCCCGCGAGGTCATATATGTTTGTGCTTCACGTTCTCTGGGCCCAGGAGGCCAGGTGACTTTCAGTCCTGTGTTGAAGAAATCATGGTTAGTTTTCCAGGCCAGCTTTTTGTTCTCAGCATTGACGTTATCAATGATGAAAAAATGGTGACCTCACGGGGGAAGAAGCAATGATCGTATGGACGAGCCTGCTTCGAGCAGGATTTGCTGCAGCGATTCTTGCAGGACCTCCATGCGAGACATGGTCTATTGCTCGCTTCCGACCTCCGTTGCCGCGTGCTGACGGCAGCACTACCAGACATCCGCCTAGACCCCTGCGCACGAGAGACCAACTTTGGGGCCTGAAGAGCATTAATGTGCGGGAGCGTGCTCAGGTTGATCTAGGCAATCGTCTCCTACGCACAACACTGCAGTTTGCTGTCCTCTGCTGGCGTTTAGGGATTCCCTTTATAATGGAGCATCCTGCTACCCCGTGGGCTCCCCCTGAGGCTCCTAGCTCCTGGTTTCTTCTACAGGTTCAGAGGCTTCTTGGACAACCCAATGTTGAGAAGAGGCTCATTCATCAGTGTGCGTTTGGCGCTGAAACCCGCAAACCTACTGAGTTGCTCTTCATTCACATGCCTGCCCTAGGGGCTGCGCTCGACACCAGAGCAAGTGGAGTTCTCTGCACTCATCATCATGGGCACACTGTGCTTGAAGGCGAGGACTCACAAGGGCACTGGAGGACTGCAGGGGCCAAAACATATCCTGAGGGACTCTGTAAGGTCCTCGCACAAGGGGTCTCTCAAGAGGCTTGGAGGAAGTACCCTTGGATCTTCGAGGCCCCCTTGGTTCCTGTTCCAAGAAGGCGTATACGTCAAAAGGGGCCCAGCGGCACCTTAGGAAGAATCACTGGACCTCTTCTCTTAGCTGGGGCTCACATGGATCTCCAAGGCCTCGAGGGGCTCCAATGGACACTTGCCGATGAAAAAGAATTACGTCGACAACTATCTTTGGATCTTGTGACGGACGGTTGGATACCAGACTCACTACGTCAATACCACTCACCGTTGGATCCGTATTCTACTGAAGTTACCATTCACGGCATGGATTGCATGTTGAACAATCAGAGTCGAGATCGAAGGAGATAGGGCTTTCAATTCTCCTGGTTTGTGCTCCCAGATCCTCGCGCTGCTGTCGTTTTTCATTGACACTGTCTCCTTGAGAGACTCACCTCCCTCCTCGTGCTCAAACATCTTCCGCACTCCTCCTCCTCTCACAATGTGAACGTGTTTGGGCTGAGGTGAAGGGCTGTGCTGGGAAGGCCTTGCCGTGCCCAAGGGCCCCGCCAGTGTACACTCACTTTAAAAAGTAGTACCAGCTCAGTGTGGCTCTAAAAGAGTCACTCGACATTGTCAGTAACTGTGCCCACAGAGTGAAGGCTATTCTTTTCCAACATCTATGATCTGACTTCACTCTTTTTTCGTGCGCCTATGGCAGTAACTCATGTTACACCTTCACTGTTGTGTGTTGGGGGAGGTCAGGGAGGGAGGAGGTTCCTCACAACGTGCACTGTCTACGCCGGACATTAAAGGGCTGAGCATGTTTAGAGGGACCTCCGGTGCCATGTATCGTCGGCTGCTGCCGCCGCGGTCACCTTTTTTATCTTTCCTGTCCTGTCCCGCTCTAACTCGCCCTATTCTCAGATGTGGCTTCAAGCACCCGCCATAAGCCCGAGAAGAAGAAGAAGAGGAGGAGGAGGAATAGGAGGAGGAGGAGGAGGAGAAGGAGAAGCAGGAGGAGGAGGAGAAGGAGGAGGAGGAGGAGGAGGAGGAGGAGGAGGAGGAGGAGGGAGGAGGGGGCGGAGGGGGAGGAGAGGAGGAGGAGGAGGAGGGGAGGAGGAGGAGGAGGAGGAGGAGGGAGGAGGAATAGGAGGAGGAGGAGGAGGAGGAGGAGGAGGAGGAGGAGGGAGGAGGAGGAGGAGGAGGAGGAGGAGGAGGGAGGGAGGAGGAGGGGAGGGAGGAGGAGGAGGAGGAGGAGGAGGAGGAGGAAGAGGAGGAGGAGGAGGAGGAGGAGGAGGAGGAGGAGAGGTGCGCCGAAGCCCCCGAGGCGAAGCCTCGGCGCACGCACCCAGCGCACGAGGCACCCACGAAGCGACCACGGGCGGACACACTGGGCGAAAAATCGGCGGACCCGGCCGAGTCCGCAAGGCACCGCAGCAGGAACCCCCGAGTGCGAGCACTGCTTGGGAGACCATTCCCCCGGGGACCGACCACAACGATGTTTAGAACGACATGTCGTTTATAGCGACCAACGAAACGAGGCCCAACGTTCCAAACGGACGTTTGAACGAAGCCGGTGCCAAACGAAAACGGACGACGGACTGGGGCGTTCAAAACAACAACGAACAACGAAACGAAACAACAACGAAAAACGAAACGAAAAACACAACAAGGGCCCAAACCACGCTAAACAGCGTTGTGGTCGGTCCTTGCATTCCCCCCTTCTCCCTTCTGACAGCTCGCCTGCACATCGTTTCTGAACGGGCTGGCGAGATACCTTTGAGTACGCGGGCGCGCGAAGACGAGTCGAACGCCGAGCAAGCGAGGGCGGGCCGCGCCGAAGCAGAGGAAAAAACAGCGAAGGGAACGGCGCCCGTCACAGAGCGGAACTGGGCACGACGCAGCCAAAATGGCGCAGAGCTGGTGAGATACGCAGTGCGCCAAGAATGCGTGACTGAGTATATGAGCGGGTCTGAGCATGAGCGGGCTTGAGGGTGACTGGGTAGGGATATGAGCACGTCTGGGAATGAGTGAGGGGATCCTGGGGGGTCCTGTGGTTTCCTGGGGGGTCCTGGAGCCTCTGAGTGCGAACGGGGGACCCCTAGGGCTTTATGCAGCTTCACGATGCTCAACACCTGATCGCACCCCGCGGCACATTGCGATGGTCACCTGGCTGTGGAAAAATCGCGTCCAACCCCCACGAAATGGCAATGCTGTTCATGCGTTTTGAACCAAAACAAAAACGAATACTCCTCCGACAGTGCCACGAAATCTGCCACGGCAGCCGTGACCCGCCATGGTGCGTGCCCCCTGACATATGAAAGCGTGGTAGAGCGCCAAGTGCTGCTGGTAGGGTTTCCGTAAGGCGTCCCACCCTTGTATCGCGTCAAGTTGCTCCACGGCGAGCCTTGGGGGAAGTGAGAAGGAGCGGGCCTTCTCAGCAGGCTCGGAAGTCCCCCAGCCCTCTGAGAAATTTCCGAAGCCTCCCCCAAAGACGAAAAAAAAGACTCAAAGGTCAGAGGCCGTCTGAGGCGGCCCCGCCGCCTTCCGAGAAGGCCTTCTCCTTCTCACGTCCCCCCCGGGCTCGCCGCCGACTTCATCACGTCCACTTGCCTGCGTCGCCCCCCCTCCCGGGGCTCCCCTGGGCCGCCCCGGCGCATCCCTGGCGCTCGAGCCTCCCGCCGTTTTCCAAGAGTACCTTCTCCTTCTCGCTTGCCCCCTGGGCTCGCCGCCGAGTTCGTCACGTCCAGTTGCGTGCGCCGTGGGTGGGGTGGTGTCGTGTGTTTTTTTGACGATCTGACGGCCCAGAGGGACCCAAGACTGTCCAAGATCGGCGGCGAGCGAGGGGGGGAAGTGAGAAGGAGAAGGCCTTCTCCGAAGGCGGTGGGACTTCTCTGAAGGCCTCGGGCCTTCTCGGAGGTTTTATGTGTCTTCAGGGAAGGCTTAGAAAACTGCTTAGAAGGCCAGGAGACTTCCGAGCCTTCTCAAAGGACCGCCCCTTTCTCACCTCCCCCCAGGCTCGCCGCCGAAAGAAGGTCCACGAGGGCCCCGCAATGCCCCCAAGACAGCCCAAAAGGGCCGCAGGGGACCCGCAAGACTAAGTACCCGACGATTGCCCGAGACAGCCCCAAGGCCCGAATGAGCTCCATGAGAGCTCCTCCAAGAAGTCGAAACGAGAGATGTCACGTGTGATGGCCTTCCAGGCGGTGACGGCAACCGATGACTCGGAAGAAACCTTGCCGCTCACTCCCAGATCATCTTCCACAAGACCCGCGTGGTGGGTACAAACCGCGGAAGGCGACGCTGCGTCTCCGTGGTCGCCCTCGCCCAGCAGGCCCCAGACGGCAAACAATGCTCGCCCCAAATGCGTCGCACCACGTTGAGCACCCGTGGCATCGCCGAGCACTGCATGCCGCAAAGACACGAGTGGGCGTCCCCGCGCGAGGCTCCACCCCGTCGAGGCGCAAGGCCCCTGCGCAGACCGGCAACATCGGGAGCGCGCCGCGCCGCTCGACGCCGTCATGCCAATGAGATCAGAGGGCGCTGCAGCGTGCCGTGTGAAAGGCGTGCCCGTGCGCCGCAAGATGCTCGGACCAAGACGTGCCCGTGGCACGGACGATCGCCCCGACCTCCTCCTCCTCCTCCTCCTCCTCCTCCTCCTCCTCCTCCTCCTCCTCCTCCTCCTCCTCCTCGAGCCCCCTTTGCCCTGCTCCCACGGCGGCCCCGCCCTGCCCGGGCGAGCGGGGGCCGCAGCGCCGCCCCGTCCGGCCACGCGCGGAGGGAGGGCAGGAGGAGGGGGGCGGGGGGCTCTCGGGAGCACCCCTGCTTCTCGGAAGGCGCAGGCCACCTCCACAGAAGTAAAGGCCCGCGCCGTCCAGGAAGCAGCCTCCCTCTACGAAGCCTTTCCCCCCTCACCTTACCCGCGGGGGGGGCCTGTTGTTTTGAATACTTCGGGTACCGGTCGTTACCTGGAGGGGGGGGCCGGGTAACGGTAACGCTTGGGCGGGGCAGGGCACGTCACCGCGGGGGTGCGCTGCGATCGCGCGAGCACCACCGCCGGCGCACGACGACCGTCACCGTTGCCCAGGGGGGGGCCCTGGCCCGGGTAACGACGGTGACGCCCCAGAGGAAAAAAGCCTTCTTCTATCGTTCTCTGCCTCGGTACCTTTTCCATCACTCTCGTGCCTGCCACGTTGCTGGTTGTACTTCTTCTCGGCGACTTTCCACTGACGAGCAGGTGGAGAGGGGGTCCAGGCCAGCCCCACGACGATCGTCACCGTTGCCTGGGGGGGGGGGGCCCTGGCCCGTGTAACGACAGTGACGCCCCCCTGGGATGAAAAGCCTTCTTCTCTCGTTCTCTGTCTGCCATGACGTTCGGTACACTTCGTCTCGGCGATTTTCCACTGGCGGGCGGGTGGAGGGGGTCCAGGCCACCCCCTACGCACGACGATCGTCACCGTTGCCCGGGGGGGGGCCCTGGCCCGGGTAACGACAGTGACGCCCCAGAGGAAGCCTCCTTCTCTCGTTCTCTGCCTCGGTACCTTTTCCGTTCTTATCCCTGCCACGTCGTTCGTTCACTTCGTCTCGGCGACGTTCCACTGGCGGGCGGGGGAGATCACGTCTGTGGCGCGCGCAGCCGCGCACAGAGTCTTGCTCGGAGAGGCGCGATGGTGCTCCAGAAAGCACGCGAGGGCGCCGGGCTCCGCGCTGCGTTGGCCGCGGGGAGAAGGATATCGCACCAGCCAGCCCTCTGGGCGAACGTGGTATGACGAGTTGCTGTCTCCCCTCATCCAAAAATCCCTCCTTTCCCTGCTCGGCGGAGGGGTTCATCATTGTTCCCTGTTGATATACACCCCCTGCTGTCCCCCAGGGACGGCGAGGTCTTGCTCAGGTCCCCACGGTGCCTCACCCCGCTGGACCCACCAGCAGCCCTCGAAAGTGGCGACGCTATCGCAGATCGCAGCCCCCAGGGACGGCAAGGTCTCGCTCAGGTCCCCGCGGTGCCTCACCCCGCTGGACCCACCAGCAACCCTCGAAAGTGGTGACACTGTCTCAGATCGCAGCGCCCAGGGACGGCGAGGTCTCGCTCAGGTCCCCGCGGTGCCCTCACTCCGCTGGACCCACCAGCAACCCTCGAAAGTGGCGACAGTGTCGCAGATCGCAGCCGCCCCAGGAACGGCGAGGTCTCGCTCAGGTCCCCGCGGTGCCGCACTCCGCTGGACCCACCAGCAACCCTCGAAAGTGGCGACACTGTCTCAGATCGCAGCCCCCCCCCCAGGGACGGCGAGGTCTTGCTCAGGTCCCCGCGGAGCCTTACCCCGCTGGACCCACCAGCAGCCCTCGAAAGTGGCGACGCTATCGCAGATCGCAGCCCCCAGGGACGGCGAGGTCTCGCTCAG
Organism: Prorocentrum cordatum; assembly: GCA_963575745.1. Lineage (NCBI taxonomy): Eukaryota > Dinophyceae > Prorocentrales > Prorocentraceae > Prorocentrum > Prorocentrum cordatum. The sequence continues at coordinate 12,237 of CAUYUJ010009044.1, read as the reverse complement.
GTCCCCGCGGTGCCTCACCCCGCTGGACCCACCAGCAGCCCTCGAAAGTGGCGACAGTGTCGCAGATCACAGCCCCCCAGGGACGGCGAGGTCTCGCTCAGGTCCGCGCGGTGCCTCACTCCGCTGGACCCATCAGCAACCCTCGAAAGTGGCGACACTGTCTCAGATCGCAGCCCCCCAGGGACGGCGAGGTCTCGCTCAGGTCCCCGCGGTGCCTCGCTCCGCAGGACCCACCAGCAGCCCTCGAAAGTGGCGACACTGTCGCAGATCGCAGCCCCCCAGGGACGGCGAGGTCTCGCTCAGGTCCCCGCGGTGCCTCACTCCGCAGGACCCACCAGCAGCCCTCGAAAGTGGCGACAGTGTCACAGATCGCAGCCCTTGGCAAGATGCACACACAAGAGGCACCGCAGCCAGGATGCACACACACACACACACACGAGGTACGCGCAAGGCAAGAGGAGACAAGACGGAAGCGGGAGACGGGAGGCGGGAGGAGGAGGAGGAGGAGGAGGAGGAGGAGGAGAAGGAGGAGGGGGAGGAGAAGGACTGGAGACCGCTGTGCTCTATGCTAAACGAATACCCAACCAAGGAGGGTTGGGAATAAAGAGAACACGGACAAAAAAATGCGTGACTACAGCACGTGTTGTAGCCATGCAGAATGATTGCTACAGTGGCCCAGCCTTTGTCTCACTCCTAAAGGCCAGCCTAAGGCAAAATGCGTGTGCGCGCGTGTGACTACAACCGTTCTGTAGCCACCCTATACTTCGCTCATCTGTGCATTCCTTGCTTTGTGTCCCTTCCCTCGGCTCCGCTGTCTCGCTCTCTCTCTCTCTCTCTCTCTCTTGGTGACTTTCCTCGCTCCGCCCGCTTCTCAGGGGCCCGCTCGCTGCAGAGCTTGAAATCTCTCGCCCGCTCGATCGACGGCATCGGCCTCGCCGGTCGCTCACTTCGGCTGCGCTTGCTTGACTCCTCCTCCTCCTCCTCCTCCCCCTCCTCCTCCTCCTCCTCCTCCTCCTCCTCATCCTCCTCCTCCTCCTCCTCCCCCTCCTCCTCCCCCTCCTCCTCCTCCTCCTCCTCCTCCTCCTCCTCCTCCTCCTCCTCCTCCTGCTCGCTCGTTCGCTCCTTTCGGCTGCGCCTGCTCGACCACGCACTCGTCTGCCCGGCGTGCCCGCGCGTGCCTCCCGCGCTCCGCCCGCCCACTCGGGGCCCCTCCGCGCGGCGCGCCCCCCCCCGGCCGAAGCCTCGCCTCTGGCGGGGCCGTGCGCGCGCGCGGCGCCCGGCACCGAAGGGGCCCAGGGACACACAGATAGATTAGACACGGTCAACAGGATTCCCCCACACTTTCCCATGTGTTCTGGGTGTTTCTGTCTTCCCCCCCCACGTCCCCTATTATTTTCCCCTCTTTTCCTGGGAGTCGACGATGACTTGTGTCTGTGTGCTTTTTCCTTTCCTGAAGAACGGCTCGCGCAGACGACTCCGATTCTGGAGAAGCTCCGCCAGGCCGAACTCGACCAGCCAAACTCTACTAGAGAGACCCGGCCAGAAAAACTCGGCCGGAGAACCTCAGCTGCGAAAGAAGTCGACATGAGAAACCCGGGTGGGGGAAAACTCAAAGCAGAATTCGGTAAAGCCGTCCAGAATCACGCCAACACCTCCCAGAATCATCTCATCCAAGATCCTCCCTCCCCACCTCCACATCCAACCCCCCGCCTCTCTCGTTTTCCTTCCTCCACTGGGGCACTGCACGTTATCGTAGTTGCCCAGGTCGCAGGCGTGCGACACGGCGCCTTCGAGGCCGCTTAAAAACACCAGGGATGGTGAGGATCGGCAAAACCCAGACCCCTTCATGATGAAAGGAGGGGAGCGGGGTAAGGAGCGGGGAAGGAGCAATAAGGATGGAGAAAGGAACAAGGGCGAGCAGGGCAAAGGAGGGAAGAAGGGGGAGGAGGGAGGAGGACGAGGCGGAGGGAGGAGAGGGGTGGGAGGCAATGTAGGTGAGCTCGCGCCTCATCTGACATACTATCCCTCCTTCCCATCCCTACCCATGGCGCTGACTTTTCTCTCTATCCGCGGACGCGTGCGGACCTACGACTAACACAGAAAGACCACCTAGTGTTATGCGCAATCGGAAAGATGGGAGCTGCGTGCACAAAGGAGGAGGTGCCTGGAGCAGGAGGATGAGCGGGAGGAACAGAATGAGGACGGAACAACAACAGCAGGAACTAAAGCGGAGGGAT
>CAUYUJ010009044.1:0-2500 GCA_963575745.1 Prorocentrum cordatum | reverse complement strand
CTCCTCCTCCTCCTCCTCCTCCTCCTCCGCCTTCGCCTCCTCCTCCTCCTCCTCCATTCCCTCCTCCTCCTCCTCATCATCATCATCATCCTCCTGTCCCTCCTCCTCCTCATCCCCCTCCCTCCTCTACATGTACCTCCGCCGCCAGCCTCACGCCATCCCTTCTCCAGCCCACCACTGCCACCTCCCCCCCCCTCCGCCTCCTGTCAAACCAAAAGATTGTGCTTGCGCCCCCACCGAACCTGCCGCGCAACCCCCTTAAGCCAAAAGGCTGCAAATGCAGGCGGATGACGTGGAGAGGAAGAGAAGGAAGAGGAAGAAGAGGGGGAAAAGAAGGAGGGGGAATAGAAAGGTCGGAGGAGGAGGAGAGGAGGAGGAGGAGACCTCCAAGGTGAACTTACTCGCATGATTATGGCGACCATTGGCTTCGCAACGACCCGAGTGACAAACGAGAAAGGGACGAAGAGCCCGACGCATGGGCAACCTATGGCGCACGACCTATGGCGCGACCCACCGGCGCAGCCTGCGGCCGCGACAAGTCCTCGCAGCCGCATGCCACGCCAGAGGAACCTCTGAATGCACACCCCAGCATGGGGGAGCAACAAGAGGCCACAGCACGGAAAAATATTTACACGTCGTGGTACACTCGCCACTGCCCTGATGCAACAGCCCGAAGCGGGCGCCGCCTCCGCAGGAAGCACCCGCTTCGCGGCCCGGGGGAAAGGGGCTGGGCCAGACCCAGCCCTGGGGCACCGCAGAGACCCCCCCCGCGGGCCCTCCGCAGGCGGTCCAGTGGGAGACGAGGGCAGGACGAGGACAAATTCAAATGGAAATAAGTCGCGAACCTCTGAAAGCAGGCGGGGTCTGGAAAATGCGTCGGGCGCCGCGGCCGTCCCACAGAGCCTTCCGGGACGCTTCGAGAGCGCCCAGAACGGCTTGGAGCGATATGTCCTCATGATGGGCCTGTTTTCCACCACCACCATAAGTTGGATGAAGGAGGAGGAGGAGGAGGAGGACGAGGAGGGGGACGGAGAGGAGGAGGAGAAGGAGAAGGAGGAGGAGGAGGAGGAGGAGGAGGACCCCCTCTCCCTCCAACTTATGGTGGTGGTGGTGGAAAACAAGCCCATCACCTCAGCCCATGCCTGCCGTAGCCTAGACAGACATCCGATCAAAGCTTGTCTAAGCTTGTCCCCTGATCCCTCCAGGGTACCCTCGTGGCCAGATCTTCAAGCCGCGCCCAGCCAGAGTTGCCACAGACCTCCCCCCGCATTTTGGTCCCGACGCGGGGACGTCTGGGACCCTCTGAGCCCCCGGCCCCCACAACCTCGCTCCCCCAACTCTTCGTCGCCCCCCTACCGCGTTGCAGGGCGCCCCACCAGAAGACCCGAAGAATTCCCGCCCCATCCTCCCCTTCTTGTCCCACTCTCTCTCTCTCTCTCTCTCTCTCTCCTTCCCCGCCTCCCCTCCGTCATCCCACCTCTCCACCTCATCCCCCCCCCTCATCCGCCATGAGCTCAATCCCTGGCCCACTGGTTCAATCCCTGGCCGACAGGTTCGGTTCCCAGCGGCGGCCAGGGATTGAACCCTTCGGCGGGGCGTGCAACAGGTCGTCCCAATTAGATTTGATGTTGGATGGTTGTGCGAACATCAATACTTATGAGCGTTGCCTTAAGGTAACCACATGACCTTTGGCCCGAGATGTTGCCAGCAATTTGACCGAACGGATTTATTCATGTCGCTGATACCATGAACCTAACGATACGTCATTGCACTTCCACAGCGACAACTAACTGGGAAGCGCATTTACTTAACCCTTTGTCTGACGGAAGCAAATTATTTAAACGTGGGCGAGGCAGAGAAAGAGGAGGGCGAAGAGGAGAGGGAGGGCGGAGGAAAGTGGAGCTCGGAAGGTGGAGGGCGAAATACGTAGACAGGAAGACCAGCAAAAGGACGAAAGAGGAGAAGGGGGCAGACGGAGAGGGGAGGAACGGGAGGAGGAGGAGGAGGAGAACGACGACGACGACGACGACAAGGGGACGGGATGGGGCAACGACGATGCCGGGGAGAACGGGGACGACGACGAGGACGACGACGCCGACGGTGGTGGCGGCGGCGGCGACGGCGACGACGACGACCACGAGGATGACGACGACGACGACGACGACGACGACGACGACGACGACGCCGACGACGGCGGGCTCTCGCCGCGCGTGAAGAAGGTCTTGCCCAGGGTGGCGCCGCACCCGGCGCAGGCGAAGCACTCTGGGTGGAACCTGCGCCCGCCGACGGGTCTTCGGCGTCGTCGCCGTCGCCGCCCTCTTCCTTCCGCTTCCCCTTGTTGTCTACTCGTTGCCTCTTTGTCGTCGTCGTTCTGCTCCTCCTCCTCCTCGTCCTCCTCCTCCGCCTCCTCCGCCTCCTCCTCCTCCGCCTCCTCCTCCTCCGCCTCCAGCGCCTCCAGCGCCTCCTCCGCCTCCTCCGACTCCTCCTCCTCCTCCCCCTC
>CAUYUJ010009043.1:0-36572 GCA_963575745.1 Prorocentrum cordatum | reverse complement strand
CCGAGCCCGAGCCCGAGCCCGAGCCCAGGCCCAGGCCCAAACCCGAGCCCGAGCCGGAGCCCCAGCCAGAGCCCGAGCCCGAGCCCGAGCCCAAGTCCGAGCTCGAGCTCCCGAGCCCAAGCCCGACCGAGTTCCGAGCCCGAGCCGAAGCCCAGGCGCCAGCCCGAGCCCGAGCCCGAGCCCGAGCCCAGCCCGAGCCCCAGCATACACAAACACGCAGACAGACAGACACTCAGACACACAGACACACAGACACACAGACACAAAAAAGCACGCAGGCATGCAAAACACTAGCACACAGACACGCACATTCAAGGAGACACGGACACGCAGACCAGAGGCACAAGCACACAGACACACATACAGACAGACACACAGACACACATACAAACAGATACACATCTGACACACAAACCCAAGCCCGAGCCTGGGCCGACACACAGAGATACAAACACACACACACAGACAAATATACAGACACACAGACACACAGACGTGCAGACACGCACAGAACGACAGTCATACAGACAGATACACAGACGGACAGACACACCGAGATACGGACATACAAACGCAGAGATGCAGAAAACAGAAACAAAGAGACACAGACAACCAGTCATACAGACACACAGACACGAGGACACGCAAATACACACACAGAGACACGGACGCACGCACACACAGACACGAAAGCCAGACGGAGATATAGACGCACAGACACTCACTCAGATATACAAACGGATAGACACAGCGATGCAGAAACAGAGACGCACAGATACACAGACAGACACAAACACACGGACGAACACAAAAACACACAGACACAGAGACACACCAATACAGAAACACAAAGACATAAAAAAGAGTTCATGTGCGTACGAGTTCTGTAGCAAAACTGAAGCGGAGTACAGAAAACCGATATCACTACGCCTTAGAACTGCCGAGAGCGAACCCAGAAACCTGATGAGAGCCCCTTCGCACGCGTCAGAGTGTCCAGAAGCGAAAGGAAGGGTTATAAAAAGAGTTCAAAGAAACAAAACAAAAAAGAGCACGATGTTCTTTGTCGTGTCGACATCAAGATGGTTCCTCCAAGTGTTTTGATAATAAAAATGCGCCTACAGAGCTCATACTAAGACAGAGAGGCCCTCATAGTCGTTCACAGGTGCGAAAAATCTGATTTCTCAAAATAAATGGCCAAATATCTTTCAAATATTCGCAAAAACACCCAAAAGTTGCCACATTGTCCGCCTCGGCCGGGTGGGCCAGCTGCGCCGGCGGTAAACCGTCAACCTTTCTTACCGCCGGGGGACTCGTAGAGCTTCCTGACTCGCAGGCATGTGAAGAAAAATCCAAGAACGACTAGTTCTTCAGCCCAAGCGATTTCAGACCTCTTAAGATGACTCTAGCAAGAAAACGAACAACTCCAATAATACAATAGTTTCGCGGAACTAGTTCGAGCAGCAGACCGAGTTCCGAGCTCTGGGTTCGACAGACAGACGCGTCTGATGTCTCAGAATCGATTTCCGTGACGAGCAGTACTGTAGCACTCCCCAGCACGAGTTAAGTGCGGAATACCGAGAGCACTTCTAGAACAACTCGAACAATGCGAATAGTTTTGCGAACCTAGCTCGGGCAGCAGGCCGAGTCCAGAGCTCTCGATTCGACGCACGAACGCGCCTGATGATTCCCAATCGATTTCTGTGACTATGAGCTCTGTAGCTGCCCTAGAGCTCGAGTTAAGTACAGAGAACCGAGGGCGTCTATCAAGATGACCCAAATAATACCAATATGAATGCGATGGGCGTGCTTGCCAGCTCTGTAGCTGTCCTGCAACGGGGCGCCGGCGGTAAACCGTCAACCTTGGTTAGCGCCGGGGGACTCGTAGAGCTTCCTACCTCGACTTAAGTTAAGAAAACCGACAGCTTCCAACATTCCGACTTATAGTGAATATTTGTTGACCTCTGAATGCGACAGGCGCACGCGTCGGATGTCTGCGAATCGACTTCTGTCATTACCAGCCCTGCAGCACCCCTACAGGCCCGAGTTAGGTGCAGAAAACCGGCATGCACTTCTGAGAATGACTCCAACAATATAGGAGTTTTGCAGTTCTAATTTGGGCAGCAGACCGAGTTCCGAGCTCTGGATTCAACAGGCGGACGCGCCTGATGTCTTCAAATCGATTCCTGTGACCAACAGCACTGTAGCCCCCTCAGCGCGAGTTGGGTGAAGAAGATCGAGAGCACTTCTCAAGATCACTCGACGAATACAAATTCTAGATCGGCAGACTGAGTTCAGAGCTCTGGATTCGACAGAAAAACGCAACTGAGGATTCTGAATCGGTTTCTGTGAGTATCAGCTCTGTAGCTGTCCTACAGCTCGAGTTGAATGTAGAAAACCGAGAGTTCCTGTCAAGATGACTCGAATAATACGAACAGATCTCCGAACCTAGCTCTCGGCTGACAGACCGAGTTCAGACCTCTCGATTGAACAGCCGAACGCGCCTAATCATTCTACATCGATTAGCTGTGTTGACGAGCTCTGTAGCGGTCCTAAAGCTCGAGTTTTGCTCAGAAAACCGTCAGCACGTATCAAGATGACTCGAAACGGCCGATCCCGCCACAGTGCTTTTTCGATAGTGATACTCACCCGATCGAGCTGAGATCAAATGGCGAGCGAGAATAAGATCGAATATCACGGGAAAAAATACTAGAGCTCAAACGAATTGTCAAATTCCGAGAACAAAATTTTCAACCGAGCAAAAGTTGTCAAAAGTTCCGTCGAGATTTTTCGAGCCAACTAGCTCCGGGGCGCGCCGGAATTACTCTTAGCTTCCAGCAATAACTTGCTAAGGGAAGCTCTACGAGTTACTTGTAAGCGTCGAAAACCCGGATAGCGAAGCCAAACGCGGAATGCCGTACGGGGACCTGTGCCAGGCCGCCTGAAACGATGCGCAGGACGCAGGAAACCTCGCAGGACACGCTTGCAGGGGCGCCGGGTACGATGCGTGGGACCCTGCAACGCGCGCAAGGAAGATCTGCCTGGGAGCCTGGAAGAACTGCCGAAGCTTTTCCGAAGCTCTGCCGAGGCGCTTCGCGCACCCTGGAGCCACGCGCATTGGGAAACGCTAGGAAGCCACGCTCCCGGACACGCTGCGAACTCCGGCGAGTTGCTCCGGGGATCGTGGACCGGCGAGCGTGGGCGTGTCCTCCTCACCACCCACAGCCGGCTCCTTATCTGAAATCCTCTGCTCTCAAGGAGCTATCCGGGAACTTGTAAGCGTCCAAAACCCGGATAGCAAAGAGGCACTTACATAAACGAGCATACGCACATAAGCACGCACACACGAACACACACATACAAACACATATACATACACAAGAACGCACACATACGCCAGCATGCTCCACACACACACGCACCCATACACACACACACGCACACGCAACACATCAACGCGCAAACGTCGACACACACGCGCAAACGCGCACGCACAAACACACAGCACATCTCACACACACACACAGAGGGACGCGCACACGCACACCAATCACACATGCACATACACACACGGGGGCACACACAAACACTCACACGCACACACGCACACACACACACACACGCACGTACAACCCACGCACACAGACGCACACGCAAGCATCCAGGGAAACCCACGCACTAACGACCACACGATGACGCACGCACCGCAGCCACCTCAGCGCCCCCCCCCCCGCGCTCCCCTGCCGCCCCCACGCGCCCCCGCCCTCCCCGCCGGCGCTCCGGAGGGGGGAGGCGCCGCCCCATTTTGGGGCCGGCCCTCCCTCCGCTCCTTTTGTCCTTTGCAAGGCTGTGCAGGCCCTGGGGCCTAGCCCTACAACGTCAAGCAGCGCAGAGACACCCATCATGACGTACCTAAAGCAGGCTCAACTCTTATCATCGAGCAGCGAAGCTGTCTCTATAAATAAGAGAATCACGATTGACGTAAGTAAATCACAACAGCAGATATGAAGGTGCACCTGAAGGCGAATGAGCATAGAGAGTGGAAAAGAATGGCTGTCTTCGGCGTCGTGATCATCACAACAAACATGCAAGAAGAATACAATCTTGAAACTCGATAAGAATGAACAGCGAAGCTGTCACTATATAAACAACAGCGTAGCTGTCAGTATATATAAGAGAAGCACAAGTGAGCAAAGTAAATCACAGCCGAAGATATGACAGTGCACATCAATGCAATGAGCATGGAATGTGCAAATATTCACAGCCGATACACCACACGGAGAAAGGTAGAAGTCCGAGAGATAGAAGAACGTGCAACTAATCACACCATAGTGACCGTACGGCTTGTGGGAGCGCCCCAACGAGGCGTTCCGCAGCAGAAAGTTCGGCGTCCGTAACCGTCGCTCCTGGTTGCAATATCCAGGCAGCTGAGAACACTTCTTTGTAAGTGAACAGCTCGCTATATCTGGATTTCAGTCCAACCACGAGCCAACAACCACAGCCCGCACCCCTACGATCAACTCCTCCGTCGAAGCCCCCTCGGAGCAGAACGGGTGAATAAAGTAACTTTTCCCAAGTGTCCAGATAGTCCAAGAGTCAAAAAAAAAAAAAAATAAAAAAAAAAAAAAAAAAAACATAAAAAAAAAAAAAAAAAAAAAAAAAAAAAAAAAAAAAAAAAAAAAAAAAAAAAAAAAAAAAAAAATAAAAAAAAAAAAAAAAAAAAAAAAAAAAAAAAAAAAAAAAAAAAAAAAAAAAAAAAAAAAAAAAAAAAAAAAAAAAAAACAAATAAAAGCAAACCCCCATTTCTAGCTAAGTGTGTCAAGGCGTCCGCTCTCTCGGTCCATTCCCGAAAACTGTGTGCCCATAAGTCGCGACCCCTTTCAGCAGGCCTCACACCTAAGCTCGAACCCATGCCGTCAAGTACATTCACTATATAGTCAACCCGTCGTTGATATTCTCTCGTCTCCACTTTCCACTTACCGTTTAACCAATTCACAATGAGTAATGAGTCTCCCTGGATGCTCAGTGGTATTCCTCCCGCCTCCAAGTCCCACCTAACCTCCCTCATGTTGTGCAATGCGAGTCTTTTAGTAAGTCTTTCTCGGTCCTCCTTAGTCTCCTCCCGCTCAATGGTCATGTGAACTCCCTCCTCATCATCCCCTTGTTGCAAATAAACAGGTACATTAGCAGCCACAACTCCTTTACATCGTTTGTGAAAACACTCTAGCATATTGTGTGTACACATATGTTTGGCATAATCAATAAAGTGCTCATAGCTACCAGTAAAGACATCAGACCAATAATCACCAGCAAAAGTATGCAGCCCATGATCCCACGGCCGTGCGCCTACTCCCTGATTCCCTCCATTTCGGTGTCGCTTAAGTTCTGACGCCTGCCTCCTCTTACCAAAGCATCTCATAGCCTCGCTCTCATCCGTACGTAGTCTATCCCAGACGTTCCCAAAGGCAGCCGCACACATACGAGAATCCCTCCACGCTCTCACCGTACTGCCTTCCAGGGCAGCTCTGTCATGCCTCAGTCGCCCCAGAAACTGTGATATGTCTAATGCCCAAAGCCAATGGGATCTCATGAACCGCTGTACTATACTCATATATCCTGCCATGGCATACTTTTCTCGTGCCCTGCGATATCTTCTCCCGTTCCATTCTGCGAACGTCTCTCCGTCAAGTCGAGTACAGGGCACCATCACAGCGAGGCATTTGCCTTCAAAGGAATGTAAGGCCTGAATGGCGGCCGTATCTGCTGTACATCCTTCCCATGTGTATGTAACAATGCTAATCACCCGTTGTTCCCAGCGCTGGAATTTCTTCGAGAGTGGCACAGCAGTGGAACGAAAGAATTTCGCATGACTCCAGAACGCTTTCTTTCCCAAATCTATTCGATGATCTAAGTCTGTGTGGGAGCTCGTACAAATATCTACCGATAGCAGCGATCCAAGAATATGCATGTCCAGAACTCTCCGAAACCTGTACATGTTCTCCGAGCCAGGGCCCAAGGACACCACAATATCAGCTTCACGGATAATGCTCCCCTCACTGTCCGTGTCAGGCTCGGGCACGCCAAATACCTGATATTCCAGCGATGAATCCTTCCATCGCATCCCGAATGCATGTAGATGTAGGGTTAAATCGTGAATCATTCTTGTGAGTTGAAGCTTATCCCGAGCCAGAATGTAACAATTGTCCGCCCAGAAAAAATGGGAAACATAACTCTCATGCCTAGCCGATGATGTCACTACCTCGAGTCGATACCCAAGCTGCAGCCGATCCCATTCACGTATGACCCCTCCCCACATGGCAGCCACGATGAGGTTGTAAGCAAGAGGGCCCTCAGGCCCCCCCGTCCTAATACATTTATCCCACCTCACCCCTTCGATCTTCATCCCTTCGAAGCCCACGGTCCCGACACACTCACAGAGAGGATTGAGGAACGCGAACTGGAGGTAGAAGGGGATACCCGCATAGTCTAAGCCCTTCTGAACGTTGGCCATCGTACAATGGTCGAAACATGCATGTACGTCGGCCTGGACAAGATGCGCAGCTTCGCTCCTACCCCAGACCGCGGCGTGCTGCCCGATACGTTTCAAACTACTAGTGATTTCATGTGGCCGTCGTCCTGCTTGAAATCCGTACAATCCAATCCCATGGAAGACCTTATTCTGCTCAACACGACATTCAACTAGAAGTACAACAACTGAACTGAACCATTTACTCAACACATTTTGCATGCACAACAATCGTCCATCTTTAAGATCTCTGATTTTGGGTAGTTTGGGCATGTAACTAATCAGGATCTCTCTCCAAGCCGAGGGGTAGGGTACCTTGAGCCTAACGATCATGTCGAAAATCTGTCTAATGGCACGAAGTGTACTCCACGGGAGGCACTTCACTATCTCCACTGGAATACGATCAGGTCCTGCTGCCCTCAATGTCTTGAGTCGTGATCTCGCTCGAAGTAGAAGCGACATCGAGACACCCTCGATCGAGTTGTCCTCCAGCTCCTTCTCCGCCTTCCTCCTGATCTCCTCCATCATGCGATTCGTGTTGCCTCGAACCTCCTCCGACGACACCCTACGACGAACTTCTTCCCCAAGTAAGTCCTCCACCTCCTCCTTGTCCTCCGTCTCTCTCTCACCCACCATCAAAAACTCGATCTGGCCCCTGAGCTCTTTCCGAGACGGCGGACATCTTTGCTCAAGTCGTTTAGCTCGATATCCTCGACGCTCCTGATTCAGGGCAGCCCTTTTCATTTTCAGCTCTGCCGTGTTGCGAGGGTCACACTGACGAACTGCTTCCTCGAGAATCGTCATCGACACCGGGCGTGAAACGTGTCCTGAGCCAGCCTGGGCCGTGGAGTAATCCACAGCATCATTCACGTAGCACAAGAGAAGATCACTGGACATCTTGGTCGGATCGAGGTAAACCGAAGGACGCTCTGGATACCCAAAGCTGGCACCTCCGCAGCACAAGTCCGCCCGTCGACCAGCTTCAAACTCGTCGGCCCACGTGGTGCATCTATATCCCCTCAACGATTTTTGCACCTGTGATTTTGATTCCCAAAGTGCCCGTCGTCTGATAATCGTACGCCCTGGATCCGAAAAGGCCCCTGAAACCATGGCATGATCAGAAAGACGGCTGCTCTGTAACTTACCACCGTTTTCATAGAACCACTGAGCCCCAACCTTGGAGATATTCCAATGATAAGGTACCAACAGATAGTCTAGGACCCTCTTCTGCGTCACGAACCTGTTCTCTCCCCAAGACTCCCACGTGGGCTGCCTAGTAGCAAAAGTGTTGGCCGCCTTCAACCCGTGGTCGGCCATAAAATCTAAGAGCAAACTCGTGAGCTTCTTCCGACGCTCCTTCACCTCCTGTTGTGATCCTCCTTCGCCTCTCTCCCTCTCCCATTTCCTCCTCTTGCAAGTGCCCTCCTCTCCTGTAGCAATATACTCCTCCCCTCCACAAGTAAGCAAGCGCCCTGCAGGAAGCTCAACATTGGCATCAAGCAAACATACAAAGCTGGCCTTGGGGTATCGTGCGGTGAGCACGCTGCGTGCACGACCCACTTGTTCGTACAACTCTTCGGCTGTATCATCCGCTCCAGACTGGTGCGGATCAGGAATGTAACAACTGACGACAACTAAGGGCGCCTCTGACCCGAATACTCCGATGACAAACCGTTCAAAACACGTAAAGAAGCATCTGGTAATCTCGCTCCACGACTTATCGTAGACCAATCCTACTCGTTTGCAACTGCTCCATTTAATTCGAAACCCCATCTTCTCGAATTCCTTGCAATTAAGGTATTGAGCCTCCTGCACTGCATACAACCCACCTGCCCCTCGAAGGTGAGGAATCAACTCTGCCGAACGGAAGCCTTTCTCCCCTGCTTTATTCACATTCCAGGTGGAAAGTCTGACGTCTGTGATCAGACGTCTTGTGTGTCAAAACCGACGGTTGACCTCCTCCAGCAACTCTGCTGACGGAAGCGAAAGCCCAGGATACTTTGCCACGATGGCTGCCCACGCATCCTGATGGATTGTCCATGCACCTGTGGCCGTCGTGAAGGTCGCAAAGCATATCGGCCTGAAGGGCTCAGGTCCCGTAAGATTGCCCACCGTCCAGATCTGTGAGCGTGGCGGCCCAACCTCTCCCTTGACAGGGATGTCCACCAGTGCTGCTGTCTTCGAGCGCCAACATCCGCAAAATCGTGCCACAGCTTTCACATGATCACGTTTCCATGGGGGACATTCAACCAAGCATCGAATCTTACTTGCATCAATCGTTGTCGATAGACCGTGGATAATCGTGTCCAGCGTCGGGTAGTTCAGACCAGGCGGAGGCTGTGGGCGTGTCTCAGCTGGTTTCACAATGTTATCCATCCACTTCTTTACCCGCCAAAGAGTCTCCTTCGGCGTGCCATCTTTGAATCCAATCTTCACTGAACCGTACATGTAACGTCCTGAATTGAGCCTGTCGGTCTTCTCAGAGTCAAATTTATCCTGATCCTCCTGTGGTAGAGTACTAATCACGTTACGAATCAATTCAAGCCCATCTGCCCAAGTGATCATTTGTTGACCTCGCATCATCTGGTTATTCCAATCGGTAACCCATCCTTTGAGCTCCACCCACTGAGGCACAAAAAGGGCGGGAGAGCTGATGTTGTTCGATCGGTATGAAAACGACGGTCCCTCATCACGACCCCCCTTGCCTCCACTGTCAGAACCCCCTGCAGTGGAAATGGTTCCCATCGAACGATCTTGCACCAAACGTTTGACTTGTTGTTCCAGCAAACTCGCCCGAGCATCAGCTCGATCCATTCTGGCCCCATGTTCTTTGAGTGTCTTGTCCACGCGCTCGATATTCTCTTTTGATTCTTTAACCACTCCGAGTAAATTTTCAGCTTGGTCCTCACTTTTCCAAACATGCTGCATCATCATCTTCTTAAAGGGATCCGTTTCCTGAGCTAATAATGCTTTACGTTGAGCTTCTACTTCCACCTCACGTCGACGTTTATTCTGCTCGAACTCCTCCCTCTGCTCTACTTCCATGGCACCATTTGCAACGGCCGCCATACTGTCTGTATTGAAACCGTAATGTTGAAGCCAGTCTCTGTCCTCTTGCCTTCTCTGAAGTTCCTCTCTTTTCCTCCGATATCTTTCCTGAAATGCCTTGCCTCTTGACTGTCCAAACTCGTCTGGAAAGTCAACTCCCGTGTTCTGTCTGGAGATATCTGGGAAATCAGGCGATAAGAAATCAAGATCTGTTTGTCGACGGTACCACTGGGTAGTGGTCTCCTGCCACCGCGATAAATTGATCTGGCAAAGGAGATTTCGATACCCTGACGGGGAATCGTACGACGTCTTGAATCAATACCCAATGATCAAATTCGTACAATGACACGATAATCCTCAGGATCACAGGGTCGTCACTGTTTCGCGGCCCGTGAAGGCCACTACTCCAGATCGCCCAGATCTACCCCTGAGGTACGGTAGACAGATATGCCTGTTCAGTAGCCGGAGAGGGAAGCTCTCTCCCTCCGCTCCAACCACTCCGCCCTCGCGGAGCGCCGGGGGGGGGAGGGGGGAGGGGGGAGGGGGGGCGCGCGGACGGCGGCACCACACCGCGCGCGCACGCGCACACGCACATGCGCAGACGAACACAGACGCAGGATAGCAAACAGGCAGTCACACAAGCAAGCACACGCACATAGGCACGCACACACGGAGACACACAGACTAATACACAAGAGTACACACGTACGCCAGCATGTTCCACACACATGCGCACATACACACACACATACACACACACGCACACACACATCCACACGCGAACGTCCACACACACGCGCAAACGCGAACACACAAACACACATACATACACAAGAACACACATACGCCAGCATGCTCCACACACACACGCACAAATACACACACACGCACACAGACACACATCCACACGCAAAGGTCTACACACACGCGCAAACGCGCACACACAAACACACAACATATCACACACACACACACGGACACGCACACGCACGCGGATCACAAGAGTACATACACACACGGGGGGCACGGAGCGCCCCCGCCCTCCCCGCCGGCGCTCCAGAGGGGGGAGGCACCGCCCCATTCTGTGGCCCGCCCTTCCTCCACTCCAACCACTCCGCCCTCGCGGAGCGCCCGAGGGGGACGAGGGGGGAGGAGGGGGCGCGCGGACGGCGGCACATGCGCAGACGAACACAGACGCAGGATAGCAAAGAACCAATCACACACGCAAGCACACGCGCATAAGCACGCACACGCGTACACACACGGACAAACTCAAATCCATACATACACAAGAGCACGCACGTACGCCAGCATGCTCCACACACACGCACACATACACACATACACACACGAGCGCACACACGTCCACACGCAAACGCACACACACTCACACACACACGCGCATGTGCACCCAGACACACGCAGGGGCACACACACACATACGAGACACACGCGCCCCCCCCCCACCCACCCACCCACCCACCCCCACACACACACATACACACACACGCACAAGCGCACACACAGACGCAATGGCGAACACCCACGGATAACCACGCACAGACGACAACGTGGTGACAGACTCATTCCCCGACTGGTCAGCGCACTCTTCCACCGCGCCCCCAAGCCCCCCCCACGCGCCCCCGCCCTCCCCGCCGGCGCTCCGGAGGGGGGAGGCACCGCCCCATTTTGGGGCCGGCCCTCCCTCCACTCCAGCCACTCCGCCCTCGCGGAGCGCCGGGGAGAGGGGTGGAGGGGGAGAGGGGGGGCAGGAAGGGGCGGGGGTGCCAGCGCCATGCGCCCACACACACACACACACGCACGCACACGGGCACACACGCACTTTTCCTCAGGGAGCGCGCAGTGTCGCACACGTACGCAAGCATGCTCCACACACACGCACACACACACATCCACACGCAAAGGTCGACACCCACGCGCAAACGCGCAAACACAAACACACAACACATATCACACACACACACCGCGGACACACACACACACAAACACGCAAACACACCAGACACACACAAACACACTGACACACACACACAGATACACACACACGCTCGAGCACACTCACATCCACACGCGCCCACTCTTACACACACACACACACACGAACAGACACGCGCACAAAAAGAGATACAAACAGAGATGCATACAGACACACAGACAAAACACACACACATACCCACGGACACACAGACAGACACACAGACAGACACACAAACAGAGCCACAAACACACAGACACAAAGACACCCACACACACACTTACACACACACGCCAGCAGACACACAGGCAAACACAAACACACGCCAGCGCACACACACTCACGCACTGACAAAACATCCTCATGCACACAGGCACACAAGAACACACATGCAAGACGGACGCGCCTACAGGGCGCCCGTGCCAACCTCCAGTGGCAGCCCAAGCGCCCGGTGCGCTTGAACGGCAGAGCTCTGTCAACGGCACACCCAGGGCCGGCGAGCGCCGCTGCACACGAGGCGCAGCTCTCAGAGAGCCGCGTCCGACACCGCCACGATCGTTGGCTCGTCATCTCCGCCCCCGCGCAGGCGGCGCAACGTCTGTCGCAGCCTCTCCTCAGTCCACCTGCCAATTCCGACGGGCACGCCCTCCCGACGCGCCACGAAAGCTCCAACGACTTCGCCGATCAAGTCCTGCCGCTGGTTGTGCTCGGCGATGGCCAGGCGCTGCCGCCTCTCATCAGGATCCTCCTGCCGCGCGCGATCCTCCGCAGCAGCGGCAGCGATATCCCGCGTGCTCGCGCGGCTGCCACGCTCCCCGCGCTCTTCGCCCGACGACAGGGCCGAAGCCGCACTGGGCGCGCCAGCCCCTCCAGCACCGTCGCCGCCCCCTGTCGGCGCCCTCGCGGCGACGCCATCGCTGGCGGGCACCTTGGCGGATCGCCCCTCCGCGGGCCCCCCCGCGGGCGCGCCACTCGCGCCAGCCTCGGCCGCGGGCGCCGCGCGCGGGGCCTTGCCTGCATGCCCTCCCCCCGGAGCCGCCTCTGCACGCGCCGCCCCCCCCCGCCCGCTTCCGCTGGCAGACCCAGCACCTGCTCGCGTGACGACCGCGGCCCGCCCCGCGCCCTCGCCAGTCGCGCCAGCCTCAGCCGCGGGCGCCGCACGCGGGGCCTTGCCTGCGTTCTTCTCCTTGAACACCTTCAACTTTCCCTCCGGGATGGGCCCGTCCACACGCCCATGCCAACCATCCTTGTGCTGCTGCTTGAAATGCTGCCGCACAGATCCCCGCATCCCTGCTTTGGCGCGCTCCGGCATTGCCCGCCAGCTCCGTCCGCCCAGGTACGAGCCATGCACTTCGCGGTGTCAATGTTTTCTGGCGTAAAGCGACGCCATTCGTCCCCCGCGAGCGACGCCCCCGCGCCTGGCTGGACTCCAGCAGGAGCCGGGTCCGCGGACGGAACGCCAGCGGCCCTGCCAGCGTCGTCGTCCTCGTCGCCCGTGCTGCCCAGAGCCGGCGGGGACAGCCCGCGCTTCTTGCCCCTGCGCAATGGCTGCTGCGGCTGCCCCGAAGCGCCGGGGTCCCCGTCGCCAGCGCCAGGATCCCCGCCACCCGCCCGACGCCGCTTGCCCGGTGGCTCGCCCCCCGACGCCTGCTGCCCGGCGGGCGCACTCGGCGGCGCAGACGGCGCGGCAGGGGCGCTGGAAGCAGCGCCGCCGCCGCCATCGCCGCTCCCCGCAGACCCCGCCGCGCGCCCGCCTGCATGCCCGAGAGGCGCAGTCGGCGGAGCCGGCGGCGCCCCAGAGGGTCCCGCACCACCGCTGCCGCTGGCGCCCCCCGGAGACCCCGCCGCCGCGCGCCCGCCGCCTCCGCCCCGCGGACCCGCCCTGCGCACATACGCAAACACATAGGCGCCAACGTGCACCTGGTGGTCTCTGGCAATCTGCGCCCAAGTCCTGGGCTGAACAGCTTCGTCGTCGAATTTGGCGTATTCGTTCACACCCACGGCTGCACACGCATAATAATGGCCGCTCTTCGCGCTTTCGCCCTGATGCACAACGACCCCAGAGAAATCGTACTCGCACTCGGCATCCACAGGCCGCAGAATCTGAGGAAAGCGCACAGGGCGTCTGTCGTACCACTCGCTCCGATCAGCGCGCGTGACCACCCGCTCCACGGTCACGAAGAGCACCGGCGGCGATCGCTCCCAGCGATTGCCCGTATACACCCTGATGCCTTGACAGACCCCGGCCGCCTCCCTCTGCGCACGACTGAGGTGTGCGTGCGCCGGACATCCTTGACCTGGCCCGCCAATATGCCTCAATTCCAGTCGGATCAAATCCTCCAGATCGCAGGCCCCCCGGTGGTCGGGGCCGAGCAATTCGGAAGGGACCAGCTTCAAGCGCGAATCAATCACCCCCGTGTCCGAACTTGCCCGGCACACGTCGCATCGCCTCCGCTGCCGCAACGCAATGCCGCAAACGTGCTGCTGGAGCGCAGTGCGCGCACCGTGATGCGGTGTCGGTACCTGATATCCAGCCTCGGTGACAGCACGAAGGGCGGCCAGGAAGAACTCTGACGCGTCGCATTGCTTCGGTCTCCCTTGCTGATCGAATTCTGTGAATTCTCGCTGACCGAAAAGCCCCGCGCGCGCGGCAGTAGCGAGCGGCGCGACGGCGTCGACCCCCACGCCCTGGACAGAGAGAGCCGCGGCCTGAGCTCCGAGCGCACACACCGGGCAAGTTTCTGTGTTCAAAGGGCAATTCTGGCCGTGCTCGTGGAGAAGCCGACGGAAGGGAGCCAGGCGCAGCAGCACCTGCGCGACTGCGCTCACGAAGCAAGTATTGCCGAGGTTTGCGATGCCCACGCCAGAGCCGTGGCCGCAGTGCCACTGCAGCTCCCTGGTGACATCCTCCTGGGACACGCCGTAGGCTGCCATGCACAGATCCCGGTCCAGCGGGAGCAGCTCTGGCGGCTCTGCACCATCGCCAACAGTCGCCGCCGTGCGAAACATGTCCCCCCAAAGATCCCTCGGCACTACGGCGCCCCTACCAGCACCGCGGCCGCCACCCGCGCGCCCGCGCCCCCGCGAAACAGCGCTCCCCGTCGACGATGCCGCCGCCGCATCTCCGGCCCCCGTCGCGTCGCCGCCGCGGCCGCGGCCCCTGCCCCGCCCCGCAGGCCCAGCGTCCGGCGCAATGTATGCCGGCGGCACCGTCAGAGCCTGGCCCGGGCGCAGCGCGTGCGAGGGCAGAGGCGTATGCACAGACGCCGCAGGGGCCGCCTCCCCGTCCGAAGGAGCTGATCCGTCGTCGTCGTCGTCGTCGCCCGCCCCCTCACCGACGCCCGCCGAGCTCCCCGCGTCACGAGACGGGCCCAGCGGCGACGGCGGCGGCACCGGCGGCGGCGCGGGCGCCGAGCTCGACTCCTGGGCGCCCCGTGCGGCGGGCCCATCCCCCACGTCCCAGCCGTAATCCTGCGCCCATTGCTTCGCGATTTCGAAACTCTCCCCCATCTTTTTCTCAAAGCGTTGGACCCCTTCGCGGACGTACTGCGGCGGGCCCCGCTGCAGGATGTCCCAGGGCGGCAGGTTGTAGACGAGCACGCGGTGGGCCACGCGAACGCGACTGAGCATGACGTACAGGTGCAGCCACCAGTCATCGGCGCCCATGTTCATGGGCTTCTGGAGCACCATGGTGGCCGCATCCATACCCAGGCCCTGCGCAGTCTGCACGGTGCGAACTTTCTCTGGCAGCAACGGGATCTGGTACCTCGTAACCTTCACCTTCCGAAGCTTTCGCTCGCCATCGTCGTCGTAGTGATGGTTCCACTCCCAGGACGCCCTGTGCGGCGCGATCTGCACGACCCCTTGCCCGAACCCAAAGTCCTTCTCGAGGCCATCAAACTCGACGAGGACACCGCGCGGCAAACGCTTGCATCGATAATAACCGAGCCGGTGGGCGTCGTGAAGCTTCTTTTCGCGCCAATCCGCGTCCGGCGTCTCGAACTCCTGCGGGTGGAACCTCACGTCCTTGACTACCCCCACGGCGTCCTGCACGATCTGGTGCTTCGCCGACAACTTCACGTTCAGCCGCACACGCATGCCGATGTACAGCGGGCACATGCCGATGAGGTGACCAGTGTTGTTCACGTTCGGCACCTGCAGCATGGCCTTGTAATGCTCCTCAACGAAGTCCCTGTTTGGAGGCAGGTCCACGGCCTGCACGTACAGCAGCATCTGCCCTTTATCCCTGGCCTCTCGCACGGCCCGATACTGCATCTGCCTGTGCACGGCCTCCCAGGCGATGCCCATCTCGAACCCGTCCTTGACATGGGGGTCCTGCAGCCGCTTGTCGTTCTTACCGGGTCGGACCACCCACCCTTGCACCACCATTTTCTGCTCGGCCGTAAACTTCTTGCCCTGCCTCATGGTCTTCAAGAACCCGGGCATGAAGGGGCAGGGCGCGTGCGGAGTAACGAGACGGTCCTTGAAGCGGTGCGTCTCGTACAGAAACATGGCGTGGGTGACACCGTCCAGGAACATGGACTGCCCATTGCGGACGTGAATCGGCGCCTCGGGCGACTCACGCTGCAGCAAGGAAGACCTTCTGCCCTTGCCGCTCACCGGCCCCAGCTGATAAAAATCCCCCAGGAACATGACAATCGGAACCTTCCCGAACATGTGCCCCCGCGCCATGTACAGGTTCACATCGCAATTATACTTAGCCTTACGGGCTTTGCACATGCGAAACGATGCAGCGCCGAGAAGCTGGGGCGGCACCATGGACACCTCCTCCACGATGACGGCCTTGAGGTCGTTCATGCGGTCCACGATGTCATCGACTTTCTGCCCCGAAAGCCTAGCGATGGTCATGGCCTGCTGGCCGCTCAGCCCGAAGCCGCTGTGGATCGTCTCCCCCCCGATGACGCGCGCAGCGCTGTTCGACGAGGCCACGGCGATCTCCGATCCCGCGCCGAACACCTCGTTGAGCAGACGTCGCAGCAGTTTCACCACCTCCGTCTTCCCCGTCCCGCCCTCCCCGTGCAGCAGGAGAGCCATCTGCTCCACCGGCTTGGGGCTTTTTCCGCTGTCCACATCTTGCTGGTATGCCACGATGGCCTCCACCTGGCCCACGACCAGGGCGACCACCGCCTTCTGCTCCTTATTGAACGTCACGGGGTTGTCCGCCCTGGTCGCCCACTCGTTAAACAGCCCCTCCGCGATGTCGCGCGCCCGCCGCGGAGGCTCCGCGTCGCCGGCAACCGCGGGCGGCGGCGGCCGACCAGGCACGAGCACGGCAGGCGCCGAACCCGCGAGGCCGCTCCGCCCGTCGCCATCCCCAGGCAAGCCCTCAGCTCCCTTTTTCCTGTATCGGAACGCCTCCTTCTGCTGTGCTTTGCCCTCCTCGAACTGAGAGTCGCCCAAGTCGAGACCGCAGAAGCCCGTCTGCGTTCCAGTACTCGCGGCAGCAGGCTGAGGCTTATGGTCTTTCGCATAGCCCTCAAGGAAGATATTCTTATAGACCAAGCTTTGCGACGACCCACGAATCTGCTCCAACTGGGCCACCGCGGGCACCTGGCTATCCGGCACGGCGAACGCGGGCATCTGTCGGTGCGCCGCCCACGCTTCGTCCGCCTCGCCCTCGTCCACCTCCTGAGCCAAACCGTCAGGCGCTCCGCCGCCGGCGCCCGCCCCCTCCTCCTCGTCCGCCTCCCCGGCAGGCCGATTCCCCACTGCCTGCAGCTCAGCAGACTCCTCGAAATCCTTGGCCTCCGGACGGATCTTGATTCGCGGCCGCCCTTTCGCCTCCGCCTCCACGTCGAGGTTCGTCGCGACCTGGACGGTCCAGCGTGCCATGAACTCGGCGGCGCTGGGTTGCTGTGCAAAATGGCCCGGGCCCTCCTCTGAGCCGCGTTTCAGATCAATGTCCTCGATCGTGAACCACTTTCCAGCTCGCCGCTCGCACTCCTCGTACTGCCTGGACAACGCCACCTGCTTCGCCCACCACTCCTCCCAGGCAGGCCGATGCTTCCCGACCGCGTTGACACCGGCCCTGTAGGGCGCCCAGGCCGCAGCCCCCTTCTCAGCCGGCTGCAACGGACGGAAAATCACAGACTTGAACAGCGCGTTCACCTCTGGGTCTTTCTCCTTCGAAGGCATCGTGAAGCCGAAGAACTTGGGCACCCTGAACGGCGCGCCGACGCGGAGCTTCTGCACTCGGGAGGCGGCGGCCGGGTGCGTGTCCGCGAACGCGTACGTCTCGAAGTCCTGCGGGTCGAAGTGGAGCGGGTTGGCCTGCGCGGTGTACACGTACATGGCGTAATGGTACATGCCCATGGACTTCAGGGGCTCCCTGTCGCCGCGATGCAGCCAGTCCATCTTCATGTCGTGGTCCAGCCGCGCGCTGTATTCGACACCCTGCTGCTGCTCCTGCTCGGGCTGCCCCCCCCAGCAGCACCGGCAGCCGCGCCCTCCCCGACAACGCCGTCGACGACACGGGCGTGCAGCGTTGCGCGCGCCTCGTCCAGCGCATCCATGACACCGCCGCCCCCCTCGCCGTCCACTTCTCCCGCGGCCGGCTGGTCCACCTCGATGTGGTCTGCGCGCGGGTCGGTCCAGAAGTCGTCCTTTTTCTGATGAACGGCGGAGCTTGCCTGGAACGCCAGCGCCACGATCCCCTTGCAATACAGAGTCCAGGTGTCATGGGAGCAATAGCACTCGTGGCCATACTGCATCTGGAACATCATCTCGGGCAGCTTCTTCAGGAGCGCCCGGTGCGAGCTGGTCGTGAGCTTGATGACAGTTCGCCTGGCAGAGTCGAGCACTCCGCCCCAGCCGCTGCGACGAGCGGCAGCAGCGGCCCGGGCCCCGTCGACGTCCTCCTCGCCCTCCGCCTCCGCCGCCTCATCCGCCTCCCGCTCCGCCTTCTGCTGGAGTCGGAGCCACTCCAACCCGGTGCTCTGCGCGTGCAGCACTCCGAGGTCTCCCGCGATCGGCCCCGCCTTGGTCGTGTAGTCCGTCTGGTAGTGCGCCATATTGATGGCGTCCATGAACACGGCCTCCAGCGAGTGCAACACGTGCTCCCGCAGGCTGCCGGGCGGACCGCTGCCGCTCGCGCCAGCAGCTGCGGCGGCGGCGGGCGACGCGGGCGCGCTCGATGCAGGGCTGCCAGACGCCGCCGCGCGCGACGCGGCGCGGCCTGGCGCCCGCGACCTCGGCTCTGTCTCGACGGCTGATTCTGGCAGCTCGCGCTCCGCGCGCCGGTCGCTGTAGTAGCCCAGGCCCTGCTCCCCCTTCTTGAACACGAACCCGGGCCGGCTGCCGTCGTAACACGAAGCCGCGCTGAACCCAGCGATGTCCTCGAATTCCGGCGTCGGCGGAGGCGGCGGATCCAAGCCATACGCATCGGCCAAATCCCACGGCTCGTCATCCTCTTCTCTGAAGCCCCAGATATCCCCCGCGTTCGGATCGTCCATCGTGGTCGGCGCCCCGCCGAGCAAACCTCCTCCCCTGGGCAGGCCGAGGCGGCGCCCCACGGGCACGCGCCCGCCCCCCGCCGCAGCCGCGCGCGCCGCCCCCTCGGCCGCCCCGCCCCCGCCCTGCGCTGCGGCCGACGCCCCGGAACCCGTGGAACCTCCGCTCTGCCCGGTGCCCTCGTCGCAACCGGTGCCGCCAGTCCCGGCGCCAGCCAGCGCGTCCGATGCCTCGCCGACAGGCTCGGCGAACGCACCGGGCTCCGGAGGCGGCGGCACAACAGGGTCGCTGGCGGGCGCGCCCCCGACGCTGTCGTCGCCCGGCAGGTCGAGCACCGCGCGGTCCAGGCACTGGACGTCCAGGTTGCTCCGCAGACACACCTGGCCCACAGGGTTCGTGCTCCCGTGGTACGGGTGGTACCGCACCACGTCGACGCGACCAGCTCTGCCGTACCGGTTGCAGCGGTGCGGCCACGGGCCGTAGCCTTCAGCCGGAACGTCGTCCAGATCCAGGCGCTCGCCAGGAGGGTTCCACTCCCCCTCCTCCAACGGACCGCACGCGCACTGAACCTTCGCATCTTCCGGAAGCACCAAATCCTTCCCCTTGCGCAGGCGCCGCCAGACGAAGGCGGCGGCAGGACGCTTCCTGGACGGGTGGCTGTAGACCGCAGTCTCGTACTCGTGGTAGAAGCCGAGCCGGCACACCTTGCAGTGCTGAGGCACATCGTCGTTCGTCTTGTGCTTCCAGCACGTGGGACCGCACCTGTGCAGGTGGCCACGGATGATACACTTGCGCGCGTCCCGCGCGAAGCAGCGCGCCCAGGTCCGCGCCTCATCCCCCGGGCACTCAGCAAAGTGCATGGCCGCGGCGCCGTCCGCGCGCACCACGCGGTACGCAGGCTTGCGGCAGTACTGCGGCTGCAGCGTCACGTGCGCACCCGTGAGAGGCTCTCCAAATACCGCCGGGTACTGTGCCCGCTGCTCACGGGGATCGGGCTCTGGATCTGCCAGCGGCGCGAACGGGCGCTGCCGGAGCGGACCCTCTATTGCGGGCTGCTGCTCCAGCATCGCCCGCTCCTCCACGAGATCGACGTTCATCATGGCCGCAACCTGATTCCGCAGCTCTTCTGTGGACAGTTGGTTGTCAGCACGGACGGAGCGGCGGCCCTCTTCGTACGCCCTCTTGCACAACTTCCCGAGCTGACGACGCGAGGCGCCAGCGATGGTATCGTACTTCAATTGGAGGTCGCTCTCCTCTCGCTTCCCGTCCGCGAACGCGAGACGTCGATCCCGCGGGCCGAGCGGAAGCGGCGGCAGACGGTCCGGCCCGTCCAAGCCCAGCTGCCGGCCCACCTCCTCCGCCGCGTCGAACTGCACGCTGCCGACCCTGGCGAGCACGGCCTCCCTCCACCTCCTCAGACGCTCCTCGAGGCCTTCGACGTCCCCCGCGCGCAGCTTCGCGAGGAACGCGCCGGTCATCGGGTGCAGGCGCCACAGGTGGATGTGCGGATGGATGCCGCCGCGCCCCTGCGACTCCACGGGTCCGAAGAACGCGCGGACGAGCCCGAACGCTCCACACGCCCCCGTGGCGGCCACGCCGTCGGAGACGCCCGTGGCCCCGCGCTGCCGCGTGACGCCGACGACATGCTCCAGGAACAGTTCCAGCATGAGGTTCGTGACCATGGCCTGCGACACCGGGTCAGCGGCCACCCGCCGCAGCATGTCCCGCGTTGAGGGCATCACAGGAGCAGTCTCCTCCAGCAGCCGCCATCGCTGTACGGAGGCGCCCTCGTACATCAGGGACACCATCAGGTTCCGAGTGTCCGCGATGTTCGGCGTCGTGAACACCAGGGGCGGCCCGAAGAGCCGGGTGTAGCTGGTACTGATGTGCCGCAGCGTGGTCCGGTGCGCGTCGGACCCGACGACATCACGGTTGCTGAGCAGCATGCTGCGCAGCGCGCTCTTGACGTTCCGGGGCAAGCCCTCGAGGCCCAGGGCCTCCTTGATGCCCGCCCCCCTGCCGAGCACGGCCACGACCTGCGCCAGATCCTCCGGCGTCAGTGCGGCGAGGTCCGCGATGCTTTCCCCCAGACGCTGCTTGCGCACGAATAACCTAGCCGACTGAATGATAGCCTTTCTGCGCCAGAGGCAATACTGGGCCGTGAGCAGGTCCGCGTGGCGACGCCAGCGCGGCACGGGCGACTCAGACGCGGCGGGCGCCCGCGCAGCGTCGGGCGCGGGCGCCCGCGCAGCGTCGGGCGCCGAGACGTCGTCGGGGACCTCGTACTCGAGCTCCTCGCGAGCCATGAGGCACCTGCACCACTCGTCGTACGTCAACTTCGCCTCCCTGTCGAGTCCGAAGACGCCGTCGCCGTAGGGAAACGCGACGGGGTCGAAAGCACTCCAGAAACCGGGGGAGAACATGCTGACAGGCTCGGTTCCAGTGGGCACGACGACCCGCACCGCGCGCCTCGCCCCCCCGCCCTCAGCGCCCCCGGCCGGCGCGCCGCCGCCGCCGCCGCCGCCACCGGCCGCGCGCTTCCCGGCGACTCCCGGAGGAGGCCGCGTGGCCTGAATCTTCTGCTCCGTCTGCTCCAGCTTCTTCGTGAGCGCCTCCTTGTTGCAGTTGGTGAGCGCCTTCGCAGCCTTGTGGGCCTCTTTCGCGGCTTCCGCCAAGCGCAGGTCGGAATCTCGGTCCTGGAAATTCTCCATGTCGTCGAACTGCCGCGTCAGTGCCTCCACACGCCGCTTCTCGCGCGCAATCAACTCCGCCTTCCCCTCACATCTTGCGGGTGCAATTAAATTGCAACGTCCCTAAGAGGAGCAATTTTAAATTGCATCTTCGAGAACGAAGCAATTTTCTAAAACAAAATTGCAACACCAGGATATCGGAATCGAGCGCTCGCAGGAGAAATTCGGAATTCAGGGCTCGCAGTTGTGATTCGTATAATTCTACGGGTAAGGTTAACCGCTACCGTGTGGTAGTATTTAATTCATCACATAATCGGAGAAAGGGATTGCCGAAACGGGCGCGCGCGCCCGCTCTTTTCGTCTCGTTGCGTGCCGTGCATAATGGCGCGCAGGCCTTTCAGCCCGTGCTCCCGCGCCGCTGAGTCGTCTCCGCGAGCGGCGGACAGACGTGAATATTCACGTAGCGCCTAACTTGCCGAGGGAGAACTAGATCTCTCCCGAACGAAGTGGGTATATCATGTATGTATATATATACATATATGTAAGTACATATATATAGAGAGAGTTAGAGAGAGAGAGAGAGATAGCGAGAGAGAGAGAGACAAGACACAATGACAAAAGGGATGCCATTTCAACCGCAAGGAATCACAGTCCCAATCGTACATGCTGCTCGGGTCCAGGCGGCCACGGCTGTGCCGTCGCTCGTAGATCATCACCACTTCCGTGTGTATGATCATATATATATATACATACACGCACATGGAGACAAGAGAGGCAGGGAAAAAAGGGAGGTGTGGCACAAATTTCAATCCGAGGCCATACTATTGGGTGTACACGCGTCGGCCTCAGCTTCACAACGAATGCTGTGTGCACTGAGGGTGAGATCGGGAGCGGGTGAGCACGTGCAAATCGTTCGAGGGCATGACAGGGGGGCGAACTGCAGCGCCGTAGCGCCCGACTCGAACACCTGCGTGACTCAGGCGCCGATTTTACGGCACCTGCCCTGGGGCGTCGCGACACAACATTTTGTGTGCGCCCGAAAACACCAGTACTGGGAGTCAAGGGAGAGTGAGTGTGTGTGTGTGTGTGTGTGCGTGTGTGTGTGTGTGTGCACGTTCGTGCGTGCGTGCGTGCGCGAGTGCGTCTGTTCGCGAGTTTGGTTTAGTTTCCCCGTGTGTCGTAACGGCGTTGCCCTCGATGTGTGTTGAGCGTGTTGTGCGTGCGTGCGTGCGTGCGTGCGTGCGTGCGTGTGTGTGTGTATGTGTGTGTGTGAGTGTGTGTGAGTGTGTGTATGCGTGTTTTTGTGTGTAATGCGTGTATTGTGTCTTTGTATGTGTGTGTGTGGCGGTGGGAGGCTCTGCAGCGTGCTGTCGATCGCCAGCCTCACCACGCCATCTTCATCACGTCCTCGCGCGGGGCGGGGCTAGCATCGGCGGTTTTCGAGGTCAAGGCCGAAAGGTTGCGATGGATAGACGATCGATGCAGCGATCGATCGATCTTTCGATCGATCGCTGAATTGATAGTCTATCCATCGTAACGTTTCGGCACCTTTGGATGAAGATCGGCGCGCGAACGTGCGCCGAGGAACCCGATTCGGACTCGAATGACCCTTCCTTGCCACAACGTCCCTGCCTCTTCCACCCTCGAGCCTTCCCCACCGCGCCTCTGGCGCTCGGGCCTGCCCTGGAAGTGCATCCTAGGCGGCCTCGACCTGGACCGAGCTTGACCGCGACGCGCCAGCATTTCAGCGTCGGGCTCGAGTGATCGATCCTAGCTCGAGGTCTTCGAGGGTTCACCCCCCTCCACGCACTGAACACCCGGCGCCACACATGGCATGACGAACCAACAACACACACCCATACCCATAGGGGGATCGGAGATCGCGCGCGTGTTGTCGGATGGCGGTCCCCGCTCGAACGGGAGAGTTCCCCAGTGTCCGACAACCCGCACACATACCCATAGCCAGTCCTCCTCCCAACGACCCCCCTATGGGTATGGGTGCGTGTTGTCCGTTCGTCATGCAGTGATCGATCTCAACGTTGCGCCCTGGAAAGGGAGTAGCGCGCGAGCGAAGGGGGGGAGGGGCGGGCGGGCAGGGTAAGGATGGGGAGAGGGGAGAACACGAGAGGGGAGTCTGCTCCTCGAACCTCCTTCCCTTAACCTCTCCGTCCTCCTCGCCTTTCTCCTCCTCGTCTCTGTCCCTTGGGCCCTCCGCGCCCTTCCCACGCGGGGCGGCCAGAGGCGAAGAAGGGATCGCAAAAGCACCCCCCTTTTTTCACCCCCTTTTTACATGCCAGGCTAGCACAGAGGAACCAGTTTCTCGAGCATCCGAACGTAAAACGTGCTGCCGTGATGCACGCTCTGCGCAACTTGTGACATCACGCGGTTAACTCCTTCGTCCACATATGTCCAGTAGAAACGAGGATTGCCAGCCAACCTGCTTTGCTTTGTCAGGTGGTAAAGCACGTGGTGTTTGAATACCAGGTGCCCGCCCGCAGCTTTGTAGTACTGAAGGAAGAACAACATGTTTTTCTCAAGCTCTGCCTGCTGTGCTGCACTTATACGGCGAGGGCTGGACTCAATAATCTCTTGGGCTTTACAGAAGGCCCTGCAGGCATGCGGGAATAATGACCACTGTCCAGTGAAAACTGTCGGGTTCTCATCACACAACATGGGCAGTAGAGGGATTAAGTGTCTGGTTTCGGCGGCCTTGGCCGCCAGCCTGGGTTTATCCTTGTGTCCGAGCATTTTGATCGAAAGCTTCCATATGCGGTTTCTTTTCCCGCGTTCGAACACAGCACTGCGGGCAAGATAAAACACTTTGAGGCGCCTGCGAAGGTGGAGGATGTTGTCGTGGTTTCTCATCATCATCGTGCCAGCCCGACTGCCGCAAAAATTTTTCTCAATTAACGCCCAAAGAATAGCTCCAACTAAAAACTGCGATGTTCCAAGATCGCACACGTGCATATAATCTAAGGCCAGCATCGAGATCGCAAAGCCCAGCACGTTGAAGATAGGCGCACAAAAATTGAGGCCAACTTCGTTGGTAGTGTCAAAAAGATCAATTTCCAAGGGCTGAGAAGGTCCGACGTCGATGTCATCGAGCGTGTGCGTATCTGTCACGCGCCCCGACACTAATATTCTCCACCCAGCTGTCAGCCCGAACTCGGGGCATGACTTGAAAGTTCCAAAACCCCATAAGTCATCAGAGTGACGGCAACACTGCAAAAGACGCTTCAGCGCTGCTTTGCTGCGGACAACGATTCTCTTCCTGCACCTTGCCACCATTCCTGCGTGCACCTGTGGGTCTTTATCTGCCCAACTGCAGAGATCGATGGACAGCGGAAAATTGAATAGGGAATTTTTAACTACATCACAGCAAAAACAGGGCGACCTCACGTTGTCCCAACGCTTAAATCCCAAGGCTGTAATAAACTCAAGCAGGTCAGCTCTCATTTCGCAGAGCGCTGCACACAGTCCGTCGGCTATTGGGAAACCGCGGTAGTTTGACCTCCATTCCGACTCGAAAGGTTTGTGGTCGTGGCCGAGGGCAGGGAATACGCCGTCTGCCAATATGTTCAGACTCCAGATGATCACGGCCATAATGGCCCCTATCGTGCACATGCCCCTGCAGCCGCACTGGCAGCAGTCGCTCTTCCGAACGTTTGCGATAACGTGCCTAGTGCCACTTATCATGTTAGCCCACGAGAAAATAATGAATGAATCTTTTTTTGTATGTGGAACGCCGTCTGAGTAATATGATATCGGAAAGGATTTGTTGCCTTTTCTCCGTGTGACCTCGTGGTCGATGTAATGAGCAGGGAGGTCGGTTGAAGCAATACCAGACATGTCGAATTCCTCTGGGTGTGCTTTGTAACTCCAGTAAAAGCTTTCATGGGGCAAGAACATCGGAAACTTGATCGATGTCCGCATCTGACTCTCAGAGTCCCACACGGGGAGATCAAACGAATACATACTCTCTCGGCTCTGCTCGCCGATGGTCTTCCGAAGGTGGTCCGAGTGGTGCCCAGAGGCTGGGTCTAGAGACAAGTCTGCGACTCCGATGGCCCCCGCCCGCGTGGCGTGGTAGGCGATGCTGCATACGTCCTTCTATAACTACTCTTCGCGCGATCCTCAGCCCGCAGACCGCCCTCGCTGGACGAACACCAAAAAAACTGGGGGGGAAAAACACATCGGGGGGGTGCCTTTGCGGTGGGAGGGTCAAGCGAGAAATAATTATAGCATGTGCAACATCCTTCGCCGCGAGCTTGCCCTCGTGCCACCTGCTCAGCAGGTACTGCCTGAGGCCTGCTCCGTCATCGCCAGCGTCCTTGGATCGAGCTGCCTGGAACGAAGAGTGGGCCTGGGCACGACATCGCACATATGCATACACACATATACATACATACATACATACATACATGCATGCATGCATGCATGCATGCATACATACATATACATACACATACACATACACCTCCACCTACACATACACATACACATGCACATACACATACACATACACATACACATACACATACACATACACATACACATACACACATACATACACACATACAATACACATACACACATGCATGCATGCATGCATGCATGCATGCATGCATACATACATACATACATACATACATACATACACACATACACACATACCTAATATGCATATACATGTGCGTATGTGTGTGTGTGGGGGGGGGGGACTCTCCGTTCGCTTGCCCCCCTCCTCCTTTATCCCATGCCTCCCTCCACTCATATACATACACACCTACATATATACACATATATAGTGTGAGTGCCCAGGTGCACCATTCATTCTGGCTACCCGCCGTCGGTCCTCTGCAAGCGCGGGTTGATACGGGCTCGCAAGATCCACTAGCATGGACGACCCTGCAGCACGGCCTGCCATCGGATCGACGTTCACCGCCGAAACGGAAAACTGCTGACAGCTCGATGGGAATGCTACGGAAGCGAAGCGATATCAATGAACCGCCCACGCGCCACAACAAAAGAGTTGCCCTCAACCATCACGACTGTTCTGCTCGGGGGTACAGTCGGGGCGTTGACCTGAGGAGCCCTAAATAAGGAACGAGGCCCAGCCTATCCATGAGCTGAACGTCGGCGTCCCATCGAAAACCTAAGTAAAACCTTGAGCAAGCTGTGAAACAATCAAATAACACCGAGCCCCTACCCAACGAAAAGGGTTCCTTCTTCAGCGCCCCGACTGTACCTGTGTATGCTCGTTGGCAGCGGCAGCATCAGGAGCGGGCAACAAACATATGCACACACATACCCTTGGTGATGGTCGGCCGATCTAACTTGCAAGCATATTGGCAACACTGCTGGAGGAGGGGGAGGAGGAGGTCATCGCGCCATTGTCCTCGAGCGCACGAGCACGGTGCGGGCACGGGCGAGCAACTCTGAAGTCTGAATCTTCCCCTTGGCCTGTGATCTCCCGCACAGGGCCTTCAGTCGAACGCTCGAGCTGCTGCCTACCACAATCATTGTCGGTGCCAGGCTGGGAGGGGGGGGGAGGGGGGGGGGGGAGGACGAGCATAACATCAAACACGTCACACAACAATATAACAAGGAATGGTCGGGGGCGAGCTGGACCGTACCTTACTTAGCAAGCGCCTCTTGCGCTTGCCGCACGCTGGCCATCACTGGGGCGATGAGCATCCACACGCGATTGGCCTCCCAGGACACTGGAATCAATGCAATGCAACTCGGGATTTCGACGCATGAGCCCTCCTGCACGTGTTAACGCCACTGCATTGCGCAGAAAAGGATGCGTCTGTCCCCACGGCAAACTCCTCATCCTTGTCGTATCCTCTCCCGCCTTCCCTCCCCCCTCCTGGCCGTTTCGCTGGGTCCACCGAGGACGTCAACCTGAGGGTCTACGTTTCGTGCGTGTTTTTCTTTCGGTTGTCTAGTGCCTAGTTCCTCCTATTCATTCCTTCTCCTCCTCCTCCTCCTCCACCTCCTCCTCCTCTTCGTTACCCCTCAGTCGCCTCCTCGAGATCTCTCCTCATCTGTCGCTGCATGGGCGGGGGCAAGACAAGCCATGGCCTCGTCGATCTTGTCATTCATGCTGGCCATGTCCAGGTCTTTGGGCGGCCTCGGCATTCAATCGGGCGGGGGCGCCCTCCGATCGCACCATATCTCCAGATCGCCCTCCTCGCTCCCTCATCCGCCTCCTCCCCCTCCTCCTCCTCCTCCTCCTCCTCCTCCTCCTCCTCCTCCTCCTCTACCCTCATTAGCTTCTGCCCCTCGTCCCCACTTCGCCTGCTCGATCGAGTTCGAACATGGGTCGGTTCGAAATCGATATCGGACTGGTTGTCGCGATCGGTTGTCGATCACGTCATCGATCGACGGCGTCGTCTGAGTCGCTGACTTTCCCTGCAGCGTCGCCGTCATAGCAACCTTGACCGTGTTCAGTGCCTTGATGGAGTTCTCGACCTGGGCCTTGAAGGGCTTCATCCACGGGATCTCGTCCACCTCCCGCACTCCCGTCACAGGCGCGTCCGAAGGGCGATCCGAAACATCGGTCGATCGACGCCAGGCGGGGTGGAGATGCGAGGGGATCCCTACCCCTGCCCCACGTCGATTCCAGAGAGGAGGGCGTCGAGCCGCGTCGACTCGCCGAGCACCTTGCTGCACTCCCCGCTCGGTGCCGCGGGCTGTGGCGCCGCCTCGAGGTGCGGGAGGGCGGGGGGCTGATCGGTCGATCGTTCGATTGACCCCCTGCAGCCTCGAGGCCGATCTCAAACCGAAACGCGGGCGACACAGGGCAGTCTGGTCCCAAGGGGGGCGGGGAGTGGCTTATATATGGAATGCCTCGGGTTCCATGCCGTCGTCCTCGCCCTCATCCGACGACTCATAGCTCTCTTCGTACGAGCTGCTGTCGTCGGGGGGTGGCGCCTTCGAGACTCGACCGACGCACATAAAACAAACCATGACATCGATATCATCTCCGATGCATCGGCTCGATCTTGCATCGTTCGATGGATCGGTGGACTCAGGGCCCTGGGAACCTTGTCCTTCGAGCCCGAGGACTTCATGCCACCAGCGCTGCGCTTATACTTAACGGGGGTGCACTTGTCCATCGGGGCGTTGCCCGTGGTGTTGGTGGTGGCCAGCTCCTGCTCATGTAACAGTATATCCGAACCCTGCAGTTCGATGCGTCGATACAGATATTCTCCAGTCTGGGGATCAACCTCGGATCGATCGGAAACATCGCGCTGGCTCTTGTGGGGCCAGGGGGGTGAGAGAGGGGGGGTCAAGTCGAGGGTGGGGCGAGGGCGGGAGAGGATAGGCCTAGGGAGGTGGGCCCCTCTCCCACCTTAGAGAAAAGGGTGGCCTGCAGGGGGCAAGTCTGCACATTATAATGTGTGCCGTCACCTTCACGTGCGTGCGAGGCATCTTCTCGCAGTAGCTCTTCACCGCCACTGCCCAAGCATAGCAGCTGCGATGGATACTTATATTTATAGCGTTACCGCTCGTGCCACAAGCGAGCGCGGACGAGGCAAGTGCACGAGCGACAATTGAATTGTATAGCTGGGCCATTGCATTGATGTCTTGTCCCTTTCCCCATTTCTCCCTCCTCCTACCTGCCCCCATCAATAATCCTCCTCCTCCTCCTCCTCCTCCTCTTCCTCCTCCTCCTCCTCCTCCTCCGCCTCCGCCTCTTAAAGAACGGCGCTCGCCGTTTCCCAAACTCCGTGTTCTCGTTCGAGGGTGTCCACCCTCGCAGCGTCAGCAAAGCGTCGAAGGACTTCCAGTTGTCCATTTCGCCCTTGGTGGTGGTCTTCTTCTCGCGCTCGGTCTTCTCGGAAATCACCCAGTCGAAGTTCCCTTCTGGCCATAGTGCACACACAGTTGCACATATATATATATATATATATATGTGTACATATATACACTTATTTATTTATTCATATATATATATATATATGTATGGGCGTGTGTATGTACATGCGCTTGCAGTGTTATACATAGATACCACGCTCCACATGTCTAGTCTGGTCATGCGAGTGCGTTGGTATGTCAAACTTACAAATATAGCTATATATATACACCTAAGCATACGTACATGTGTGTACATCGATATACACATATATCAGCATCCCCCTCTGACACGTGGCAGTGGCTGTGCGTCGGGGTGGGGTAGATTTACACGGGTCGCGCCGTACTTCTTGAACTTCGCGATCCACTCGGCGTCCCTGCCCTTGGAGTAGTTCTTGTACTCATCCTTGACATCCTGCTTGGCCTTGGCCATGGCCGTCCTCGAAAAGGAAAAATCTAGGGGGGGCGACGAGGAAAGGGATTAGAGGTATGGGGTTCGTCGATGGGCCCTGGGTTAATGGGCTCGGAGCGCGCCAGGATGGCCGTGAATTCTGGGTATGTGCACAATTACACATGTTCCTGCCGCGAGCCGTCCTGAATCGTTGCATCAAGTTTTCGTGATCAGCGTTGGCCTTGCGTTTCAGAGCCTTGTCCCGCTTGAGAGTCTCGGGGTCGGCCTTCGGTTTCTTGGCGCCAGGCTTGCCCTTCGGCGGCATTGCGTCGCCTCCCGATCTCCATCGGGCCTACAGATAGAGCCCCCTGGTCCACGGAATGAATGCGCTGCGCACCGGAACGACCTGCGGCAAACACGGGGACGGGGTCGAGATAGTTCCGATGTCTCCACAAGAAGCGCGGTCGGCAGAGGGCCAGCAATTCACCGTGCTGCAATATCCAGATCATTGTTGTGGCATGCGTGCACACGCGCGCGCATGGGCGCGCGCGCGTGCGCGTGTCTACACGTACATATCACACACATAGATATCGTTACACACATGCATAGATATCGTACGCGTGCACGCTGCCTTACAAATGCGCATGGTATATATATACACACATACATACATATATCATGTACATATACAAATATGCAACACGCACATCACACACGCGCAGGCGCAATGCGGCGCGAGGTCGGCGCGCGGTTCTCGCCTCGCGCGGTTGCGCGCGTGGACGCGCGCGCGCGCGTGCGCCACGCACCCTTTTTCCTCGTGCGCAATATCCAGATCGGGTGCGAGATCCCCTTTCGCCTGCAAGCCTCGTCGCCAGGCGGAATTCCAGGGCGCGCGCCCCCGCCGATCGGCGCGGGCAGCGCAAGCGCCGCGCACCGTCGGGCACGGCGCGTCGTCGCCCCCCCAAAAGACGGGGTTGCGCGCCCCTTAGGGCGCGGGCGAAAACTGGAACATTACGGAACATTACGGAACATTACGGGAACATTACGGGAACATTACGAACATTACGGAACATTACGGAACATTACGGAACATTACGGGAACATTACGGGAACATTACGGGAACATTAGAACATTACGGAACATTACGGAACATTACGGGAACATTACGGGAACATTACGGGAACATTAGAACATTACGGAACATTACGGAACATTACGGGAACATTACGGGAACATTAGAACATTACGGGGAACATTACGGAACATTACGGAACATTACGGGAACATTACGGGAACATTACGGGAACATTAGAACATTACGGAACATTACGGAACATTACGGGAACATTACGGGAACATTAGAACATTACGGAACATTACGGAACATTACGGGAACATTACGGGAACATTAGGGAACATTACGGAACATTACGGGAACATTACGGGAACATTACGGGAACATTAGAACATTACGGAACATTACGGAACATTACGGGAACATTACGGGGAACATTACATGGAACATTACGGAACATTACGGAACATTACGGGAACATTACGGGAACATTACGGGAAAATTGGAACATTACGGAACATTACAGAACATTACGGGAACATTACGGGAACATTACGGGAACATGAGAACATTACGGAACATTACGGAACATTACGGGAACATTACGGGAACATTATCACGGGGCGCACGTCCGCGGCGCCCAAAGCCCGTCGGCGCCCCCCCCCCATGGGCCTTTGAGGCGCACCCGCGGGCCCCGACGGGGTCCGCGCGGTGCCCTGATGGGCCCCCGAAGGTTCCGATGGGGGTTCGGGCCCGCCCGATGGGCCCCTGGGCCAGACCGATCGGCCAACGCCGTGCACCCGCGGGCCCCGACGGGGCCCGCGCGGGGCCCAGCTGGGCCCCCGAGGGTTCCGATGGGGCTTCGGGCCCACCCGATGGGCCCCTGGGCCAGACCGATCGGCCCACGCCACGCACCCGCGGGCCCCGACGGGGTTCGCGCGGGGCCCAGCTGGGCCCCCGAGGGTTCTGATGGGGCTTCGGGCCCACCCGATGGGCCCCTGGGCCAGACCGATCGGCCCACGCCACGCACCCGCGGGCCCCGACGGGGCCCGCGCGGGCCCCCGAGGGTTCCGATGGGGTTTCGGAGGCCAGCGCGGCCCCGCCCCGATCGATCCAACGGGCCTGGCGCGGCCCGTCGCGCTTCGATCAATTAGTCGGGCCACTTGGGGCCCGACGAGGCCCTATATATAGGCCCGCGACATTGGACCCGCGGGGTCCTCGGCTGGGGGCCCCGAGGGCCCCCGAGGGCATGGGGCCCTTGGCGGGCCCCCCGACAGACCCGAGGGTAGGCGTTCTTGTTCGGCGTGGCCATAGAAGTCATGTCCGCGGCCGAGTACGGATGCAACGCTGGCGCCCTGCAGGAAGCCCAGGTGCACCTGTGCGGCGGGTCTGTCTCTTTGCCGCATGCGCCGTGCACTCGCGCGCGTGCGCGCACGCCTTGATCCATGCGCACATATACATACACACGTACTCACGCACAAACAAACACATACACATATATACATCTACATACGCTTCTGCATACATACATACATACATACATACATACATACATACATACATACGTATACATATACATACATACATACCTACAATACATACATACATACATACGTACATACATACACACATGCACACATACACACATACATGCATAAGTGTACATACATGCATTATAAATGCACATACGCACATGTCCTATGCATACACATATGTGTGTACATACGCAATGTGTAAATTCTACATGGGCCCCGCCGCGCCCCCCACCCACCCCCTGGTCAATTGGATGGGGTGGGCGACAACGACGAGGCACCGACGACGAACGCCGACGTGGTCGTCGACGGCGACGGCGTCGACGATGCGACTCGATACCCACAGGCAGGGTGTGGGAATGCATGCGCTTGGCGGGGGCGCCGCGCCTTGCTGCTGGGGGTGGGTGGGCGATCCCATTCGCGAGGCTCGCGAAATTCATGTGCGGATCCAGCGGGGGTGGGTGGGGTTGCTGGGTGGTCCTATGCATATGCATTGGGGGTGGGGGGGTGGGCGGGGGGCGTGCAACCCAGGATTGCGAGCAGCCCTTCCCGTGTAGCACAAGATGGTATGCGTTTATCCAGATATGCACTTGGACACATCATGATCTTATTATGCATGTGGGCACACCACACATTATTGCCACCACACGTTTAAATGCACACCAGCCCATGCATGAATCTCTCTCTCTCTCTCTCTCTATATATATGAGCACGCGTACGCACAGGCAGTGCAAACCACGTCTAATTGCACGTGGGTCTGTGGCTCCCCCGTAGTGCGAGAGATGGCACCGCAACTTCCCAGGGAGACGCACACTCCTCCCTCTTGGTATCGCAACTGCTAGTCGATGCTTCCTCCCTCATGCAACCCCTTTCGCCTGCAGCCTCGAGGACCAGATTGCAGCGTTGGAGGGGCCCCGCGCGGTCGATCTGGAAAGGCCATGGCGAGCAGCCAGCTGATGAGATGGTGCCAGCATGCGGAGCTCACGGACATGAGTTGCGAGCAATATCCACATTCATCCTATAGCTCCGCACATCGGTCGACCCACCAGCAACCCCTCAACAACTCACGCGCATGTGCACATCTGCAGCTAACTCACGAGAGTACTTGCAGGTCACCTCATGTGTCCTCCTTCACCCGTCCTACTCCTCCTCCTCCTCCTCCTCCTCCTCCTCCTCCTCCTCCTCCTCCCCCCTATCGCATTTCCTATTGCTGACCTCGTTGCTCCTCCTTACCTCCGTATCGGTCGTCCGTCGGCCAACGAATCTCTCGGTCGCCCGTCGGCCAACGAATCTCGATCGATATGTCGCTTCTTGTTGCTGGGTGCCAGCGCGCCTCGAGAGATCTTGATCTCTCGACTTCCCTCAAGAAAGAATGCCACGAACCCTTCCCCTGTCGAAGGGCTCGTGGGCGTCGAAGCGCGCGGCCGCGCCCACTCACCTGGGCAGCAGGGGCATCCAGCGTGTAGAGTCCGTCCCGAGTCGATGTGTGTGTACATGCCTAGTGCGTGCAATCACTATGTATGTACATGCATCTATGTTTGCATGTATATATATATACATATGTATAAATGTGCATACATAGATGCTTGTACAGACATAGCGATTGCAAGCATTATGTGTAGATGCACATCTAACTCCGTAAGCGTGTACACGCACACATCTATTGATAGCAACACTTATCATCCCTCAGCTTCCCCGCCCGTTCACGGTACCGCATCCTTATGATGCCCGATGGGTGTTCCATCATAGCCATCATCATCGTCAAATCGTGAGCATCATCATCAGCATCAGCATCATCATCAACATCTCCATCACCATCACCATCGCCGCCGTCATCACATGATCACCGCCGTCGTCAACTTCATCATCGTCATCATC
This sequence comes from Prorocentrum cordatum, assembly GCA_963575745.1. Classification (NCBI taxonomy): domain Eukaryota; class Dinophyceae; order Prorocentrales; family Prorocentraceae; genus Prorocentrum; species Prorocentrum cordatum. Next base: position 2,105 of record CAUYUJ010009043.1, on the reverse strand, counting down.
ATCGTCATCATCATCATCATCATCATCATCGTGCTCATCATTGTCATCATCAACGTATTCGTCATCATCATCAGCAGCAAACGCTGCATTATCATCATCATGTTAAGCATCACCATCAGCATCACCGTCGTTATTCCATTCCGTCGTCGTCACCCGCATCATCGTCATTGTCATCACCAATACCACCATCAACATCACCACCGTAATATTCGCCGTCATCAGCATACTTATCAGCATCGTCATCACCATCGTTGCCATCATCATTAACATCATCATCGCCATCGCCATCGCCATCGTCACCACCATCAGCATCAATGAGATCATCACCACCATCATCGACACACTTACCATATTCGTCATCAGCAGCATCATCATCATGATCATCATCATGATCATCATCATGATCATCACCATCAGCATCATCAGCATCATAAACATCGTCACTACATCAGCTCACTCCCTCCATGGCATGTTCATCCAACCTTCAGCCCGAGTTGCCAAGTCGAACTACGACTTCATGTCGGCGAAGATCTGGCACTTGATCGCCTTGATCTTGTCTTTGTCGATCGTCCTCTCCTTGACGATCTGATTGAAGATGCTCCTGATGAGCTTGTCGCTGAGCTCGCGGCGGTCGGTCTTCGTCACCAGAACCTCCGAGAAGGTCCTGTCGCCAACCTGCACGAGCTGCAGCCACTTCGGAGCGTCGGACGAACGCTGGTACGCCAGCGTGCTGTAGCCCTCGCTGTCGCGGCGCAGGTACTTGATCCTGGCCATCTCGCCGCCGTCCGTCTGGAAGCACGCGTGCATGGGATCCTCATCCTCGATCTGCGTGACCACCTCCTCCTCAGCTGCAACTTCATCGGCTGCGCCTTCCTCGGCCTCCTCCTCTTCCTCCTCCTCCTCCTCCTCCTCCTCCTCCTCGGCCTCAGCGGCCTCCTCCTCGCCCTCCTCTGCGTCCTCTGCGCCCTCTGGGCCAGCACCCTCCTCTGCGCAGTCTGCGCCGTCCTCCTCCTTGGCCTTCTTGGCGGGCGAGGCGGCCGCCGGCCTCTTGGCGGCTGGCCTCTTGGTGACCTGCTGCTTGGCGACGGGCACCTTCTTGGCGACGGGCACTTTCTTGGCGACGGGCACCTTCTTGGCGACGGGCACCTCCTTCTTGGCGACGGGCACCTCCTTCTTGGCGACTGGCACCTCCTTCTTGGCGACGGGCACCTCCTTCTTGGCGACTGGCACCTCCTTGGCGACGGGCACCTCCTTCTTGGCGTCGGGCACCTCCTTCTTGGCGTCGGGCACCTCCTTCTTAGCGACGGGCACCTCCTTCTTCTTGGCGTCGGGCACCTCCTTCTTCTTGGCGACGGGCACCTCCTTCTTATCCTTCTTCCCCAGGCCCACAGGGATCGCCACCAGTTCATCATGATCCTGCGTCTCGGCATCCTCGACCTTCACCAGCTTCTTCTTCTTCGTGGACTTCTTTTTCTTCTTCTCCTTTTTGGGCCGCTTGCGCATCGTGATGCCCTTGATCGTCCTCAAGAACGGGATGCGGCCATTCGGACTCGACGCTGTGCACGGGGTCATCCATGCGCTGTCGGCCTGGGCGTTCGTATTCGAGATCTGGGTGTCATCCTCGATGTCCGCGTCGATCTGCTGGGTGTCATCCTCGAGCGCCGCGTCGATCTGCTGCGTGTCATCCTCGAGCGCCGCGTCGATCTGCTGGGTGTCATCCTCGATGGCCGCGTCGATCTGGGTGTCATCCTCGAGGGCCGCGTCGGCGTCGATCTGGGTGTCATCCTCGAGGGCCGCGTCGACGATCTGGGAGCCATCCTCGAGGGCCGCGTCGACGATCTTGGTGCCATCCTCCCCCGCGTCGACGATCTGGGTGCCATCCTCGAGGGCCGCGACGATCTGGGTGCCATCCTAGACGGGACTCGAGTGATCAACCTTTCGAGCGATGGGGCTACCCATCATCCGAAGGGATGGCCACTCGATCGAGGCCTCGCATTGCGGGGGGCAGGGGAGTCGCGAGGGAGGAGCGTGATCCTAATGACCCCCGCCCTCCTCCCGCTTCTTCCCTCCGATCTCTGAGGATCACTCGGCCCCCGCCCACGTGA
>CAUYUJ010009042.1:15000-36579 GCA_963575745.1 Prorocentrum cordatum | reverse complement strand
CGGCCCGTTTTCGCGAGGGACGCGCTCTCGGGCAGTCGGGCCTATCTGGCTGCATGTGCTAACACCGCGCACGTTCTAACATGTTTTCTGGAATTCTTGTTAATGTTGTGGGGTACTTGATCACTGGGTAGGAATGGCCAATACGTGACCAACCTACGCCAGTCAACCCAAATGCAAACAACAGGGTCATTGCCGCCAATCCGACCCGCCAGGCCCCCCACAAGGCCCGGCTCCCACTGTCAAAAAACCCGCCGCCCCCTGTTCCCCCGCCAGACTACCCGACTAAGAACCCGCATGCGCTCGATTAGACAATCCGAGGCACAGGGGCCCCCGATGGACCACCATTTGCACCCGACCATCGTCTGCCACTACACAGGCCATGGCTCGCCTACGCGTGCCAGGGCAACGACTATGTCTGGACTCATCAAGTGCACTACTACAACCTTGACATCAGGGGAACGACGTGGACAGACCCAGGCAACGCACTCCCACAAGCAGTCTGGGAAACAAACAGCTATATCATCCAACAACGCGGGGTGCTTCGACGACGTGAACTACAACGTAATCCAGTTACCGTTGAGGGCCATCCCAACCAGGACAGCCGCCGCTGCCGACGACGCCCCCCGCGCCTCCGAGCAAGCGGTCGCCACCACCTCAGGCTCGGTCCTCTGCAGTTGACATCGCCTCAGTCGACGCCGTCGTCGCAGCATGCTGCGGCGGCGCCGACTTCAATACCAGCATGGGCCGACTGAAGCAAACAGTTGTCTGCCCAACCGACAGCGATGTGGCCGACGCGAAACGTTTCGACATCGACATCTTTCGCCTTGCGACGACCTCGGCATTCGGCAAGGGTGCTCATGATCGTCGCAGAGATCTACGCAGCACAGTCGCAAGCTGCAACCGCTGACTCAAGCATCAGACCGCAACGCGCGACAGTGACGACGCTACTGCCCGACGCGATAGCCGCCCCGACCCAAGGGGCCGCCGCTCCCTCCGGCCGCGAGGGGCCGCCCGCCAGCATCAACCTGCGAGCCCAGCCTGGGCGCCGCGAGGCACCGTGGGAGTCCGCTGCGAGGGCGTCAGCGCCACCGAAGAATATGCCGTGCCTCCCGCTACGCTACGGGCAGCATGCGGCAGCGAGGACGAGCGACCGAGCGCACCTCGGCCATGGCAGGAGGCACCTGCAAAGCTACCGCCGAAAACGCCACGGAATAACGTGATTAAGCCGGGGACATTCGCGAGCCACTAGCCTCGAGGCTGACGACGACGACGACGCCGAACGCGTCCGAGATGCGACCAGCGAGCTCGCAAAGCGACCTCTGCCTCTACTGCCGCGCGGCATGGCGGCATGACTGAGGACCAGCGACCGCGTGCGCGACATTCTCGAGCGCCTGGCTGTCATGGTCAGCAACGACCCAGGCGAGCGCGAGCGCGCGATGTCCAATACGCGCACCCACGACGCGATCTTCTACCACTGCGACGAGATGCTTGACTTGGCCGACACAGCAGAGGCCGACAGGGGCGCAACAGCCGCTGATTTAAGCATCGAGTGCGACCACGTCTTGGCGTACGTGGAAGGGGCTCACAAGAGCTACTGCATGTCTTGCGAGCTGCGGGGCGCGCGCCCTATTCTACGCGAATCACCGACAAAAGGGGCTTGGGAAGCTACGCCAACCACTGCCTGACTAACGTGATGACCTACCCGAAGCGGCGCTGCCACAACGACATGCCTGAGTAAGCAGTGGTGATGCGACATGACAGACATTTTCGCGGACAGCAAAATATCTATACGGCGCAACCTCACATGTGTGCCGACGCCGTTCCTCGTCGCCGACCTACAGAAGGAAATCGCAATCGAAGCAGTGGTAACTACGGTCGTGCTTATCGACAACTAGACCCCCTCGCCCAAATGCGGCCCGCATAGCCAGCAGAATCTACAGCCGACGCCGGACCTCCCAACCTGCATGCGACCTGCTGCCACCCACCGAGCCGCGCATCGGGACTGCGCCACCAACTTGGGGGCACTTGGACCAAAGTTCGTCGACTTCAGGGCCATGCGCAGTTGAGCAATGCATTGGCGCCACCTTGCGCAGCCCAAGTGGGCCGCGACCTCCACGGGCAGAACCGCGGGGAGCAGCGCCGCCGGCCGGCGAGCACCGCGCCAGATGCAGCAGCGCGCTACAGGCGACATCGGCAAGGCTGCAACGATCCGCAACGTGATCGCGGACCACAACGCCGAGGGGGGGGCGTCTCACACACCGGCGAACGCAAATCGGCAACGACGGCGCCCTCAGGCGGGCAGTTCAGCGTCATCCACCGCGGCGACCAGCAGGAGACGGATATGGAGGCTTGTCCACATTACGGCCCCGACCCGTGGATGCCATGGCCGAACTCTGCAGGCGCCGTCAATGCTGGCCGGCTGGACCTGCGCGACCTACTCACGGCGAGTCAGGGGGTTCTCCTCTGACCGCCCACAGCGCGAGGCAATCCTCGCGATCGGACCAGTAATACAATATTTGCCTTCGTGCAGACAGGGCCATGTAAAACAATATTTGCCATGTAATACAATATTTGCAATGGCGGCCGATCCGCGCGTTACTTCCCCATGTAATACAATATTTGCCTTCGTGCAGACAGGGCCGCCAACTCCCATCTCTAGGCTACCCTTCTATCCGATGCGCGCACAAACACCGCGAAGACGGAAGCAGCGCAGCTGGTGGCACGGGAGCCGATTTTCTTTCTGGCGCATCGACAGCGTGAACGTCGGTGGCAACTGCGATCAGCGCGGGCCCCCACGGGGATTTTTTCCAGTCGAGCTCAGATCCTTGCCGCGAGAATCGCGTGGGCCTCCAAAGGGCATTCTCACCCGCCGCGCGTGGGGGCTCCACCAACCTCTACTCTCTACTGGTTCACCTTCCTGTAGCCCTGGCCCCCCCCCCCACCTCCACACCGCACCCATCTAACCACCGCCTTCGGACTAACCGCGGGCCGTCCTGGCAAGGGCCAGTGCGGCCGCTGCCGCCACTAGGGCAGCTGCCAACAGGGCGCCGACCCAAATCTTTGTGAACCTCTGCCGCCATGACTGCGCCTCCTCCTGCCGCAACGACGGCTCACGCCGCGACGCTGGCGCGTTCTCTCGCCACAACCGCATGCCAACCGTCCAGGAGATGGGCTTTAGATGTCATCGCCAGGGGGGGGGGCCAGGGTGCAGTGCGCACGCGGCGCGCCGCCGCCACGGTGGCAGAAACCACGCCCAGGCACGGTGGACCCCCCCCCAAGCGGCCACTTTTCCCGTGGTCTGGGTGGCTTGCCCCTGCTTCGGCAGAGGGGGGGCCGGCCATGGGGATGGTGAACTTTTCGGGGGGGGTCCCATGTGCGTGTCGTTTGCCGTTCGCCCTGGCGAGCGCAGCCTCCGCCCGTCTCTGCGAGAGTCGGGGGCCCCGCCGCCGCCTGGAGGGCGCAAGCCTGCCTCCCGCTCGGCGTAACACCCCCCGGGCGGCCCCAAGCTCAGTGCGCTGGGAGCCCTGCGCCTGTTGTTCAGGCGCGAGGGGTCCCGCCTTTGACCCTGGGGGCGTCTGTGGGGGGCCTCGATGAGCTGAGGGCGAGGCCCCTGCGCCCTCCGCGCCGGCGAGGGCGGAGAGGCTCCGCCGCCGTCGGGGCGCCGCCACCTCCACTGCCGGCAGCCTCTTCACTACCGCCATTCCAAGTCGTGGCTTGTCAGTCTGTGCTCCTCCTCCTCCTCCTCCTCCTCCTCCTCCTCCTCCTCCTCCTCCTCTTGCCTCAGAGCGTGAATTACCTACCCCGCTTGGTATCTCTTGGAAGCGAGGGTGGTCAAAAGCGAGGTAGGTTTGTTTTCCCCTCGTTACCATCGCGCCTGCCAGCCTCCGCGGCGCCCAGCTGCGGCTAGCTATAGCTGCCCCCGCAACTGGCGCGTCTGCCAACTCCCAGCCACTCCCTGCCTTCCACACTTGAAGAGGAGGCAGGAGGAGGAGGAGGAGGAGGAGGAGGAGGAGGAGGAGGAGGAGGAGGAGGAGGAGGAGGAGGAGGAGGAGGAGGAGGAGGAGGAGGAGGGGGAGGAGCAGGGTGTTTGCGGGGGGGGCCCCACGGCGCCCCCGGGGCACTGGCCCCGGGTGGCCAGGGGACGCGAAGGGAGGAGGAACGACGACGGACCCTGCGGGCCCCCCACGGGCCACGTTTCAGAGCCCCGAATTATCAGGGGCAACTCGGGTCAGGGCTAACTCGGGTTCGTTTTTCGGGAGTCCGAACCCGAGTTATCCCGGACCCGAGTTACCCCGGATAATTCGGGCGTCCAGAGCCCCAAAATCATCAGGGGTAATTCGGGTCAGGGCTAACTCGGGTTCCTTTTTCGGGAACCCAAACCCGAGTTACCCCGGACCCGAGTTACCCCGGATAACTCGGGCGTCCAAACGTTGCCACACTCTGCCACGCCGCCTGCCACATCGTCCCCCTTTGTTTCCTCCTCCTTCTCTGGGGGCTCTCCTTCGCCTCTCCCCTCTCTTCCAGGGGGACGAAACGTGGCCTAAACGTACAAACTCGGAGGTCCGCGCGGATTTCTCGGATCGGCGCTGGACCCCCCTCCCTGGCGCGCGGAGCGTGCCAGGGGCGGCGCCGGAGGCTCCGCGGGGCGGCCCCAGCGCCGATCCGAGAAATCCGCGCGGACCTCCGAGTTTGTATGTTTATGTCACCTTCCGTTCCCCTATTTTCCTCCGTGAGTTGTTGGACGGCGGTCTCTAATTTTGTCGTTCTTGTTGTGCTCCCTTCAGGGGAGGGCCCGACTGGGCCCCCCTGGGGGAACTGGCAGCGTTCGACCAACCCCGTTGCCATCAGGGACACAATGACACAGGAGGAGGAGGAGGAGGAGGAGGAGGAGGAGGAGGAGGAGGAGGAGGAGGAGGAGGAGGACGAGCGCTTTCGGGGGCCTCTTGGGGGTAGTTTGAGGGCATCTTGAAAGGGACTTTGGGGGCCGCCTGGGAGCCTCGTGGGGGCCTATTGGGGCTTTCTGGGGGTCTCTTGGGGGCCTCTTGGGGGTCCCTTGGGGCCTCTTGGGAGGCTTCTTAGGGGCCTCAGGGGGCCTCCTGGGAGCTTCTCAGGCCGAGGGCTCGAAATGACCGTTCGGGGCCCCCGTCTGGGCTGCCTCTTGGAGCCGTCTTGGGGGCCTCTTCGGCTGTCTTGGAGGCCTCTTGGGCGGTCTTGGGGCCCTCTTGGCGCGTTTTGGTGTCTTCTTGGAGGCCTCTTGGGCCATCTTGGAGCGGTCTTGGGGGCCTCTTGGCCTGTCTCGGAGCGTCGGGAAGCTGACGCGGCGAGAATGCCGACATCTGTCAAACACCTACGGAAAATCTATGATTTTTGCCTCTTGGGGCCCTCTCGGAAGTCCTCTTGGAGGCCTCTTGGGGCGTTCTGGAACTTGATTGTAAGCCTTCTGAAGGCTACTTTGGCGACTTGGACCGACACTTCGGCGATTTTCGGGCCTCGAGGACCGTCTCGGGGGCATCTTGGGGCACTTTTGCCGCGTCTTGGAGCTTTTCTGGGCCCCCCAACCGCCCAGGGGGAGTCGTATTTGGGTGGCGACCTCCCTGGGACCGCCCCCCCAAGGGATCGAAGGGAAGGGGCTTCCCTTCGACTCAACTACAACGTTGCTCAATTTCGCTGTGGCTGGCGCGCTCGAGGAGGAGGGCCTGGTGAAAGTGGGGGGAGCGGCGACGGTCCTAGGGAAATGGGAGAGAGCGGCGAAGGCGACGACGACGACGACAACGACCACGACGACGACGACGAGTCAAATGGAACAGCCTCTTCCACACGCCGACAGATTCGGTGGATTCCCGTATCTTTGATAGTGGGTGTGAGTCCGTTGTGGATACCAGTGCCGTCGTCGATTTGCACAAACTGTTTATTGGGTAAACTATACAATGGACGAATGCGGGTCGTGGTTCTATATATGCTCGGTCAGTGTCGACGCCAGTGCCGGACAATATTCCATCCATTCTTATGGCGGCAGTCGGGCATGTCAGTGTGAAGCAGCATGGACGGTAGAAGTGGCGTCAACCATGGCGGGCCCAGGATTACCAACCTGTTGTTTCCCCTGGCAACGATTTGCCGTCACAGGTCTGACCCAGGTGTGCGTTGCAAGTGACTAGAGCGAAGGAGGGGGGAGAAGGAGGAGTAGAGGCAGGAGGGAGGGGGGGGAAGCGGGCGGAGGCGGGGGGAAGGGAGATCAGAGGAGGAGCCGGAGGAATAGAGCAGGAGGGGGAGGAGCAGGGCTTCTGGTGTGAGGCACGCATCGTCACGCGCTTCCAGGACGTCAGCGCGACCCCGCTGCACGCGAGCGCGAGGACGATGATGCGACCGCCTCAGCTCTTCGCTGTTAGAGGAGGCATCTCTCCTCCCTCTCTTGCCCTCCTCTGTCCCCCTCGCTCCGACCCGTCGTCCCTCCACCCCCCCCGTCCCCTGGCATCGCTCGGACGTGTGCATTTTTCTTTCGGCGAGGACCATCGAGGAGCATCCTTGATCATTTCGGAAAAAAAGCCACGCACGAAACCGAAAAAAACACAGGAAATGGACGTCCGAGCGATGGCCAGGTCCTCCTCTCCCATCGCCGCGGAGGCCCCACCAACCTGCTGGTGGCTGCTCGGTGGTCCCCCGCCTGTCCTCCTCCGTTCGGGGGTGGACAGACCTCCTACCCTGACACGTCTATTAGCGAATTGGCCGTTTTCTGTTCGCAAAAAAAGCGCGTCGCGGCCGTCACTTTTGCGGGTCCAGGTCCGTCGGTTTCGGTCCCAGGCCGTTTTCATTAGGGGGAGGTTTACTAAAGGGAGGTTTGTCCACCGCCGAATCTTGCAGGATTCTGCAAGGCCTGACTGACCTGGGTCTGGATTGACCCCAGGTTAAAAGATCCCCGGAAGAAGGTCCCAAAACAGGCCAAGAGGCCTCCAAGACGGCCCAATAGGTCTTCCGTAGCCATTTCGGCTCAAGCTGCAGCGGCAGCAGCGCCATCGGGGCTGTCACAAGTAAGGACATCCTCTGCACAACATATCCAGTTTCCGAACTTTTCTTCGCGACAATGACGCACGGCTTGTATGCGTGCCTTATTGTCTTACTGTTGCCGAGCGTAATTACCTGCGTCCGCTATTCAAAATCGATTGGGGTCGAGTCTCAGAATGCGCTTGCCTCGTCAAGTGTGCCAGTGGCGCTGGCGACGGAGACGTCGTGCGGCGGCTACGGGTGGGTCATTCCGAGTGGGACCCATAATCCGAATTGGGGGTGCCCATCTGGAGTAGAGATCTGCGGCCATTTCGGTTCGTACACCGTCTTTTCGGTATCTCAGACGCTCCATGGGTCCGGCTCTGCGACAATTGATTTCCAAAACACTTGGGGCACCGACGGCTTCAGAGGGGTTGTGAGGTTGTATTTGAATAACAATCTCCAAAGGACTTTGACGAAATATGAAAGGGCTTCGGTGACTCTGAACTTCGTGAGTGGCGATGTTCTTAAGGTCGATGAGTGGGATACCGTCCTAGCAGTGCACAGCGTCACGTTCAGTTGCCCGACGCCGTCCCCCACGCCGAGTCCGACGCCGAGTCCCACGGAGGCGCCCATCAACAGCGGCCCAATGGTCAAGGGCATCGGCGACCCGCATCTCGCCAACACGCTCGGCCAGAAGTTTGACCTGCTTCAGGCTTGGTACCACACTTTGGTTCAAATCCCCAGGTCGGAGCGGCGTCGGATTCATTTCCTCGTGGAGGCGAGGGCGAGTCGCGCTGGGAGTGGGTGCGCTGATCTATATTTTACGGAGGTCAACCTCAGCGGCACGTGGGCTCGTCGTCACAGGGCAACGGGCTTGCGTTGGGACGCCGAGGCTACGAGGCTGGCCAAACCAACGTGGATGACCTTCCACAATGTGGTCAAGGTCAAAATTGTACATGGCCGCACAGCCCAGAACACGAAATACCTCAACATCTTCATAAAGGGGCTGTACGAGACAAGGGTCCCAGTGGGTGGCCTCCTCGGGGAGGACGACCACACTGCGGCCACCACCCCAGACAAGGGTTGCAAAGACATCATGACGCTGTGAGTCTTCTCCCGCCCGGGTCCCAAAGTGCAGAGTGTTTGCGGGACGAGGCTCCAGGAAGCTGGCGGGGTCGGCCGTGGTGGAGGGTCGGGGAGGATCCATCTCTCGTTCGAGTGCCGTGTGGGATAGATAATGCGGGGGCAGTTAATAGCATGGCGCTGCAGCCCAGGGTAGCAGCGCCTTTCACGCAGCAATATCCAGCGAGCTGCAGCCCAAGGTAGCAGCTCATGTACAGCGCTGGACTGTGGTCTTGTACTACAAGAACTGAGATACACAGTTGCTTTTTTGATCGTTTTGATCCCTAGCCCTATCTTCCGAGGCGGCCTTCAATCGGTCGTGCTTTCCCTCCATCCTACCGCATTTTCATTCTCAGCGCGCGTTTGTTGCAGCTCGCGGTTGGCGCGCATTTGGCGCGTCGGCTTCTTCGCCGTCGGGAGTAACTGACTTGTTCCGTGACTGCCAGAAAGTGCGGCAAAAAAACGGCCCAATAGGTCTTCAAGAGGCCTCCCAGGAGTGCCCGGAGAGGCCAACACCATTGACCATCCGTAGGTTTTTGAAGAAGTTTGAGGTTCTCGCATGTTCAGGTTGGGGTGGCCTTCGGTGTGATGTTCCTGCGGGCCCGATCGGCCGTCCCCGTCCGCGAGAGCCCAGCAGGCGAGAGCGAGGGCCCCGTGCGGCGCCCGCGCGTGGCCCCGCCCGGGCCACGAGAGGTGTGCGCGGGCTGCTCTTGCCGCGGTGGGAGCTCGGCAACAGAACAGCCTCCTCCCCGATCCCCCATCCGCCCTCCATGCCCCTCCCCCTGACCCCTCCATTCCCCCCTTCCCCGCCTGCCTTCCCCCTCCCTGCCTCCACTCAGCCATACCCCCCGCCCGTCCGCCTGGCCATTCCAAGGGCCTCGTGCTAAGTAGCAGAGGGCTGAGACGCACTGACCTCCATGGGTGTTCTAATTACTAATACTATGTGTGCGTCGCCCCCCCCAGGGGCGACGCGCGCGCCGAGAAATCTGACAGTACATGCGTCGTGGCGGGCGTTTTCCGGCGACATCGGTCGGAAAACGATCTACTACACGATGGACTATTCATGGGAGAGGAGAAGGAGGAGGAGGAGGAGGAGGAGGAGGGGAGGAGGGGGAGGATGTGGGGCGAGAGGAGGAGAAGGAGGGGGCGGAGGAGGAGGAGGTGGAGGAGAGGAGGAGGAGGAGGAGGAGGAGGAGGAAGAGGCGCTGCGGCCGTTATTTTCCAGGTTTTCGCCCGCCAGGTTTGGGCCTCATGTCGTTTTTCACTAAGCCACGTTTTACGAAAGGGAGGTCTGTCCATCCCCGATCTTGGGTCACCCAGAGTGTTGGCCCTGAGGCCCGAAACCGGGCCCCGTGGGAAGACACTGCCACACCCTGATCTCAGGGGCGCCGCCCGGGAGCGCGCGGCGGCGGCGGGCCGCGCCCGCTCGCCCCCCCGCCGCCGTGGCCGCTGCCTCCGAGAGAGCGGCGAAGGAAGAATAAAAGGCAGAAGAAGGAACGCCGCACGAAAGAAGAGACGACCACACAGGGAAGAAAAACAGGAGAGCGGCCGGCACAAGGAGACGGACGAAAGCCGCACGCAGGAACGGACCGCCAGGGGGAAAGCGCAGAAGCCGCCGAACGGCGCGCACAGCCGCCGCCGCGCCCCGCAGCAGAAGACCCGAAAGAGGCCACGCCGCCGCGCACGCCAGACGCCGACGCCGTCCAGCCCCGGGACAGCGCCGGCAGCGCCGGCCGCACCCCCGCCCGTAGATGGCCCGCCCGCCGCAGCCCGTCCCCCTCCCCTCTATCCTCCCTGTTTCCTCCCTTTCCTCCACCTGCTCCTCTTCCTTCTCCTCTCTCCTCGCCTCCCTCCTCCCTTCCTCCTCCTCACTCCTCCTCCTCCTCCTCCTCGCTCATCCCCCTAGTCCTCTCCTCCTCCCCTCCCTCACTCCCTTCCCCCTCCCTCCTCCCTCCCTCCCCTCCTCCTTCCTCCTCCTCCTCTCCTCCTTTTTCCCCTCCTCCTCCCTTCCTTCCCCCTCCTCCTTCCTCCTCCCTCCTCCCTCCTCCCTCCTCCCTCCTCCCGGCACCAAGAAAAGAACACCTGGCGGACGTGTACGACTTCCAGCGCGGTGCGCCCAAGGAGCGGCCCCCCGGCGGGGGTGCGGTGCGCCCGCGCCGCCGCGAGATCGGAGGGCGGAAGCGGCGGGGGAGGGGGGGGGGGCGTCAGAGGACCGACGCCGCTGTTCTTCTCCGTTCCCGCCTTGCAATCCTCTTTCTCCTCCTTCGTCTTCTCCTCCTCCTCCTCCTCCTCCTCCTCTCCTCCTCCTTCGTCCTTCTCCTCCTCCTCCTCCTCCTCCTCCTCCTCGTCCTCCTCCTCCCCCTCCTCCTCCTCCTCCTCCCTCCTCCTCCTCCTCCTCCTCCTCCTCCCATGGTGGGCCTTCCGTGAGGTCCTCGTGGCCACCGCCGGAGCCGCCTCGAAGTCCCGGTCAGGACGCGCTCCGGGAGAGGTCCCAGGGAGTATACGGCATCGCCACCTGTTGGTTTCCCGAGGGAGGGGGAGGTCAGGGGGGGCTACGAGGATCAGCTGCTCGAGGGCTCCCTGGAATGGCCTCGCGGAGCGCTCTGGAGCGCGCCGGAGCGGCCGGGGCGCCAGTCCGTGCTCCAGACCTGTGGGCTCTCGGAGGTGTCCGAGTGGTCCTCGTCCGGATTGTGTCCTCTGTCTGCCTTCGTCCGAGGATCGGGCCAGACGAAAGGGGGGATTGGGAAAGGGGCGGTTTCGGGGGTGGACAGAACCCCTAACAGTGACACGTCGATGAGTGAATTGTCCGTTTCGGGTCCTCGAGAGGGCGCCGTGGCCGTTATTTTTCAGGCTTGCGCCCACCAGGGTTGGGCACGAGGTCGTGTTCACTCCACGTTTTACTCAAGGTGGGTCTGTCCATCCCCGAGTTACGAAATCTGCTTCATGCAGCTGGTTTCGGCCCAACCGAGGGGCCCATTTCTCGATGCACGGCCGCCTCCGGCGCCGGGAGGCGCCGGGAGAATCAGCTACGTGGGCTGATTCGCAGACCCCCCCTCTGCTATCCCCCCCTTCGCCCGGCCCGAGAGGAGGGGGGGGGGGGCTGTCGGAGAACAGCAGCTGAATAAACGCACGCTTTCGGGATTCCGCGCGAACTTCCTGGATCTGCGTTGAGGCCCCTCTGGCGGCTCCGTGGGCGCCGCCCCTGGCGCGCTCCGCGCGCCAAGGGGGGGGGGGGGTCTGGCCCAAGCGCCGAGCCGAGAAGTCCGCGGGGTCCTCCGAACATTCACTGCTACGAGGCCGATGATTCAGGAGGGGAACAAACACACAGACACTATTAATCGGCGATTCCCAGAAACTATGGGAACATATGGGAAGTGGGCGGGAAGACAAAAACCAAGAACATATGTAAACATATGGGGGATATTTTTATTTGTGTGTATTAATTTGTGTGTCCCAGTTCCCCTTCAATGATCCTAAGGCGGGTTGGGCTGGTTGCGCGAAAGACTTACCTTTTGCAATGAGTGGCCTTGGCTTGGGTCACCCGCGGCCACCTGAAGCCCTGCTGCGGACAGGATCTGTTTTCGTATCCAGTGCGTCTTGGGCTGCCTTGGAGGGGGCGCTACAAGGCCGAGGCGCACTGGATGTAGGGGGGCCAATTGATCCACATTCAGTGTTCCTTGGAAGCAAGTTGTTCCTCACTCATATCGTCACGCGTATGCTTCTCCGATGGGTCATCTCTTCTTGCAAGTTTTGTACCTCAATGTGATAATTGGTGGTCTTCCGCATTGGCTCTTCCCTTAGCATTGAGCGTGGTGGGATATCCTGTCACGTTTGGTGGCATTTGAAAGACACACGGATCATATATTGCCCCCTGGGGAAAAATACCCACATTCAGTGCGCCTCGGGTTTCTGCGGAAGGGATCCCGAATTTCCATACTGCAGTGGATATGGACAGAAGTATTGCCCGCACTTGCACCGAAGGTCACTCTTGCCAAATTTTCTCGCGGGGCCGGGGCGAGGATACATCCGTTCCAGAACGCTCCAGGACGCTCTCAGAGCTCCCAGACGCTCTGAGGAGGCCGCGGCGCCCAAGACATCCTGCAGAGCCGCCGGATCTCAGAGATGCTCGATGTATCCCCCCTCGAGTGGATCTTCGTCCTGGCTTTAAGTCGGGCCTGTCCCTCTACAGGAGGAATGTTCAAACACAGGCAAACAAATGGTTTGGGGACGATGTGTTTCGTACTTTTGTGCACTCAGTTGCATCTGCTTCGTATCTGTTTCATCCGTCGTCCACAATCCCCCCTGTAGGAGGACATGCCCGACCTGAATGTATCTCCGTCTGGCTTCGTCTTACGGTCTTGCGCAATTCGGTACGACCCCTTTCTGCTTGCAGCCGGACGGGCGCGCTTCGTGGCCCAGGCCGGAGAGCGTCGCCCTTCCGCAGCGGGGGGCGCGCAGGAGCGCGGAGGCTGCCCGCTCTTCGCTCGGCGCGGCGCGCGGAGTCTGGCGGCCAGGTCAGGGGCAGGAGTGCTCTTGCCTCAGGTCGGGGGAGGAAAAGATACGGATACGTGTTGTCCCCCGTCGTTTTCGGCCTTTCCTGGTCCTCCTGGGGAATCCTCGTTGTCACCGCTGGATTCGCCTCGAAATTCTGGTCAGAACGCACCCGAAGAGAGGTCCGGGGACAACACGTATCCGTATCCTTCCGCCCCCCAATCAGGGGTCTGCACGATCGAAGTGGGCACGGAAAGAATGGGTACAATTCAAGCAGTGGCGAAGCGTCCCGGCTCGCCTATAGCCCCACCAAATCATGTTCTAAGAACGTTTTGTGGTTCCCACGAACTGTTTTTAGAACATTTCTGGCTGGGACTGTCTTGTTTGAACACATCGGGTTCATGTTCTAAGAATATTGTTTCTGTTCTCAGAACGCTGTTGGGTTCTAAGAACATTTCGTGGTATGACTAATGGAATGCCGGGACGGTCGGTCCCTGCTCAAACAATGCCCAACAGCGGATTTGGTTCATTTTGAACAGGGCCCGCTGTCCACGCCGCCGCGGCCTGTCAGCAGCGGCCGCTGTTGGTTGGGGACAGCATGTGCTATTGGGCAATGTATCCATCTGTTCCGTACCCATTTCGGGCGTCCAAAAGGGGGGAACCTCGAGGTCCGACGTTCCGAGAAGGAAAGCTTGCGGCGGATTCTCTGCCGCTTTCGGCCTCTGGGAGCCCCCGCCGGGCCTCGGGAGCGCCAGAAAACAACTCAGGACAAGAAGCCCACCCTGGGGAAGTGGTCCGGGCCTCCGGGGCCCACGCAGCGACGAAAATTGGAGCGGCCGCATGTCCGGGCGACCGCACTAGGAACAGGAGCGTTTCTCCTGATCCTTGCTTGGCCCCTTTTCTGCACGCTGTGCGTGTCTCCCCACCAGCCCATCCAGAAACGATTCGTGTGCAAGTTGTCGTGAGAAGGGTAGCGGAACAGATCAGCAGTGGAATCAAGAGGGACCAGTCAAACCGAAGTTACGGTCAGCCCGAGCAGCCTCAATAGTGGCCATGAGGCTATCTTGGGGAGCCCTTGGGACATTTGCGTTCTTTGGTCATTCTAAACCATATTGTGATGATAGCGTTATTCATTGTTTCTATCTTCACGTCACTCCCCAAACAGAGTTTGTATTGAAGGGTTCCCAGCGGATACTGAGAGAGTACGTCGAGATTTCCCGCCGATATCGGCTCCACGGTTGCTGGCACGGTAAGGTCTCCCGTTGCTCCAGGTCTTCTCGGATGAAGAGTAGCTTGGGGTTCAGGAATTGAGGGCATAGCCATTTTGCTACAAGAAATGATGTTAGCACGTTAGCACCAAGTCTACACATAGAGAGGGATAGAGAGAGAGAGAGAGATAGTGATACAACGAGAGAGAGAGAGAGGGGGATGGAGAGAGCGATAGAGAGAGAGAGAGAGCGACAGAGAGAACGATACTGATAATAACGACAATGAGAGAGAGAGGGAGAAGGACAGCGGGAAGGCGTGGAGTACCTGCGGATGTTTCATAACATCTTTCGACATGGGGTTTATTTGGTGTAAGTATAGATTCGCGCGATCTTCGTACGAGTTGTGTCCATCGTTTGCTCATGCGATTATTATGTTGTGTGCGCTTTCTTGATGTGTTTACGAACCGTTTCCTCTGTGCTTTTGTTATGTGGTGATGCCTGTCAATCGTGCTCTTCGCGGTCTTATGTGTCTTCATGTGGTTCGTGGTATTAGGGCCACGGCGAGTGCGGGAAGGAGAAGAGGTAGGAGGAGGGAGTCTCAGGAGGAGGAGGGTGGCACATGTGGTATATGGACATATGTGTATATAGCTGGATGTATATATATATATATATATGAGAGAGAGAGAGAGAGATGCGGGGTGCAGGATCAGAACCAGGAGTGGGACAGAGGAGGAGGCGAGGCGGCCAGGAACGGCATGGGGGACGGGCGGGGGGTCGCGGCAGGAGGCGGAGCAGAGGGGGAACCTGGGGATGCGCGCGCGGGGGTGTCGGCGGCGGCGGATCGAACGAGGCGAGCGCCCGACATTTGGGCCTCGCGCCCTGTGCTGACCTTCCTCAAGGGCTCCCACGAGGGCGCGAAGTTATTCGCGCTTCGCGCTTCGCGGTCCCCGTTCCTTCTCCCCCCTCCTCCTCGTCCTCCTTTTCTCCCTTTGGGGGGGCGGCGCGAGGGCGCGAAGTTATTCGCGCTTCGCGCTTCGCGCAGCGCGAAGCGCGAAGTTGGGAGCCCTAGTTCCTCGCACCCGTCGAGCGTCACTCCATTGAAGAAAGAGGGGGCCAGTGCGGTTTTGCCGGACGGCGGCGAAGGCGTGGCGTCGGCCGGCAGTGCTCGGGGGTGGACAGAACCCCCAACAGTGACACGTCGACTAGTGACTTGTCCGTTTTCGGTTCTCGAGAGGGCGCCGCGGCCGTTATTTTCCAGGCTTGCGCCCGCCAGGTTTGGGCCTCAGGTCGTTTTCACTAAGCCACGTTTTACGAAAGGGGGGTCTGTCCATCCCCGAAGTGCGCGACCGACGAGCAGAGGCGGGATCGGCTGCGCGAGCGCGCGCGCGCGCGGGCTGCTCGCGCAGCGCCGCCCGCCGGCGCCGTCGCCCTCCGCGAGGCGTGCCGCGTGGGCGACCCGCGGGAGTCTCTGCAGTCCTCCTCCCGTTTTTGTTTGGAACTATTTTTGGAGTCGCTCCCCCTCTTTTTTCAGATAAAAACAAATCAAACACTAAGAACAAACTGAGCGTCATCCTGCGGCAGCAAGGCCGACGGAGAGCTCGGGAGAGCTGCCTCGTGGGGCCCCGGCGCCGCGGCGGCGGCTCGGCCCCGGGAGCCGGCCGCGCCGGGCACCGCGGGTGCCGTCCTGGCAGCCGTGGGGCCCGGGGCGAGCCGCGAGCACCTCGGAGGGGCGGGCAGAAGCCCCACCCCGACACGTCGACTGGTCCTCCTCCCTCCTCCTCCTCCTCTTCCTCCTCCTCCTCCGCATTCCTCCTCCTCCGCCTCCTCCTCCGCCTCCTCCGCCTCCTCCTCCCTCCTCCTCCTCCTCCTCCTCCTCCTCCTCCTCCTCCTCCTCCTCCTCCTCCTCCTCGTTTTCAGTTCTCGAGGGGGCGCCGCGGCCGTCGTTTTCCAGGCCCGCGCCCGCGAGGTTTTGGCCCGGGGTCGTTTTTTTTCCCTGAGCCACGTTTTGCCAAAGGGGGCTCTGTCCATCCCCAATCGCATTCCCACAGCGTGCCGGGAACTTCTCAAGAGGGGTTGGGGGGCCCGTCGTTCTCCTGGGTTTGCCTTTCCGCATCGTCGTGGGTGAGGGTTGGGGCACTGTGCTGCGAGCTGCTGCTTTGCATGACGGTGCCAACGACCCAGCAGGCATCTTGCCTTTGCAGTTCGGCCCCAACGGTCAATTTCAGGAGGGGAAAAAACACAGACAATCAATCGTCGATTCCCCCGAAAATATGGGAATATATGGGAAGTGAGGGGGAAGACGAAAACCCAGAGAAAATAGGAACATATAGGGAAACCTGTCATTGGTGTGTATTTATTTGTGTGTCCCAGGGCCCCTTCACAATTGTAGAGCTGTCGGAGTCGGAACCTACGATCACAGGCAGCGCAGTCATCGACGCGGGCCGACGTGGCCGCACGCACACGCGAGACACACCATCGGTGTTCGGCATCTTTCGTGAGGTCATGTTGGCTCAACGGTTGTTGATCGCTGCCATGTTGTTTGGTACGATCGTTGGAACTTCTGCCCTTTGAGGAAGTGCCAGACCGCATAGTGGATGGCCAGCACTTGTGGCATCTGCGCCAGCGAGATGCAGTATGCATCTGTAGACATAGGCGTGGCTGTGCATATCTGTGTAGTGGCCTTCGCCCCATCTCCCCACCGTGCCTGGGTTCTGCGTCAGATGCCTCGTGGATGCATCTTGGGATCTCTTGGGGTGCTTCTCGGGGGCCTGATGAAAGCAACTTGATAGCCACTTTGGGGCTTCCTGGGCGCCTCTCAGGGCCTCTTCTTGGGGCGTCTTCGGGGCTTCTCGGGGTCTCTCGGGAGCCTCTTGGGGTCATGTTGAAGGTCTTTGGAGCCGTCTTGGAGGAACAGGCTACCAATGCCCCTTCGTCTTCCCTCTACTGGTTCCCTGTAGGTACCCTCTTGGGGCTCCCTTGTGCCGTCTTGAGGGCGTCTCGGACCGTCATGGGGCTCGCTTGAGGATCTTTCGGCCGTCTTGGGGTATCTAAAGCGCAGTGCGAGAATGCAAACATCAAACATTGATTTTGGAATATCACGGAATTTGCCTTCTTGGTGCCTGTCGTGGCTCCTCTTGGAGCCCGTTTGGGGCTTGGGGACTCTTGTGGCCGTCCTGAGGCCATCTCGGGCCGCCTCGGAGCGCTCTTAGGCCGCCACCTTTGGGCCTCTGTGACCCTCGCGAAACCCTCGTGGGCCGTCTTGGGTTTCTCTGGCCTCACAATGTCACGTTGCAAGCTCAGAACATACGTGGGTTGGGGTTCCAGGTCAATCAAGACACATTTGCACGTCCTTGCGCAGTCGTAATGTAGACTTCGTAGCTCTCTACCTCTTCCCTGGCCCTCTCCTGGTCCTGGCCCCAGCCCCCTTGCTTCCTTCCCCTGGTCTCAGAGCCCTCTATTTTTGTGGTTGTGGTCGTCGTTCGTCCTCTCTGCCCTGGCTTCCGCCTGACCCTATGGCACCCTGGCCCCAGCCCTGTCTCTGCCCCCGTCCCGCGGAGCACTATGCTTTCGTGGTGGTGGCGGTCATCGTCATTCATCCCCTCTGCCCCCGGCCTATGGCCCCTGCCCCTTGCCCCGGAGCTTGATGTTTTCTTCGTGGTGGTGGTGGTGGTCGTCGTCGTCGTTCGTCCCCTCTCCCATGGCCTATCCCTGGTACTTGCCCCAGCAACCTGGCTCCCTCTGGCCCCTGAGCTGGGTGTTTTCTTCGTGGTGGTGGTGGTGGTCGGCGTCGTTTGTCCCCTCTCCCATGGTCTATCCCTGGCACTGGCTCCAACTGCCTTGCTTCCTCTGGCAACTGAGCTGGATGTTTTCTTGGTGGTGGTGGTGGTGATGGTCGTCGCCGTTCGTCCCATGTCCTCTGGCCCACCCCTGGCCCTGGCCCCACACCTGCGCTCTCCCTGGATCTGGGGCAAGTTTCACGACGGTCGTTGAAAGTAGGTTTTTTTGAATTTCCAGATCCCGATCTACTTCAAGCGCCTTCCTACTTCAAGAATCGGCATGCTTTTGCTGTGTTTTGTTATTCTCGGGGTGGACCTGGACCCAATCCACTATATCCGCCTTCCTACTTCATGCCTCTACCTACTTCTTCCGACCGACGCGTATTTTTGTGGTGGCGGTCGTCGTCGTTCGTCCCCTCCCCTCCGGCCTGCCCCTGGCCCTGGCCCCGGCCCGCTCGCGCCCCCCCGGCCCCAAACCCCGTTGCTTTCGTCACGGTGCTGGTGGTCGTCGTTTGCTCCCTCTCCCCTGGTCCACCGCTGGCCCTGGCCCCAGCCTCGCCGCCCCCCCTGCCCCTGGAGCTCCCTCCCCCATCTCTGATTAATTCAAGCTTCGCGCGTCCCGCTTAGCTTCGACCGGAAGAGGTGCACTCTCGACCCGCGTATCAAAACTGTCCCTGGAGCTCGTTAAGTTCGTGGCCGTGGTCGTCGTGGTTCGCCCACCCCTGGCCGTGGCCCCCAATACCCTCGCTGCCTGATCGTGCAAGAGCCACGGCACGCGTGGCACCTGATGTCGGTGCCCAGCACAGAGAACAGGGAAATATTCAAAGACACTTCACTCGGTGCCTGCAGCACGGCAGCGGATGGACACGGGATCAGGGTATCTCGCCGGCGAGCAACAAGTGCCAGATCTAACCCAGGGTTCCGAAACATGGAGCTACGGTGGTGAGGCGCACACGTCTGTGGCCACGTGACACGAGTGCGCGGCCTCGCGGTGGGGTGGCCGGCACGGCTGGTCTGGCACAGGGGCGTCGCGGTCTGGGAGCGTGGGGAAGTGGTGTTGTGACAGAGGTACAGGTCGTGTACACCGCAGCGCGCAGCTGAGCACTGTGCTCGTGGTTCCGCTTTCGTTGTCTTCGTAGGCAAGAACTTCTCCGAGCCGGAGCGCAGGCGCAGGGGGCTGCAGGAAACATGGGAGCCGCATGCTGAGCTGGAGCTTTCCTCTCACGCCTGGCGACCGTGCATTTGATAGTGTAGCACCTGGACCGCTGTAGAGCCATCGAGGCACCACCAACTCGAGTTCGAGTGTGCCGGGACGGGGGAACGGAAAAGGGCGAGCACGCGCGACCCGATGAGATAGAGCGAAAGTGAGAGTCCACGCGCGAGGCGAAAACCGCGAGGCGAGGTGTCGGAGACGGAGCCAATCAGTGGCGTCGTCCGAAGGGAGGAGCGGTCAAGGAGGCCCTTTTTTCCATTCCCCTGTCATGGGGCCGCTCCATGCCCCAAGAGCCTTCAGGTACGTCGCGCCATTGCTGGATGCGAGACCTTTGCAGTGCGCTCCACAGACGGGAGCGAGGGGCCGACGGCTGGGCCAGAGCGCCGCGCAGACGGCAGAATGCAAGGGTGGGTCCAGCAAGCTCGACGGCGTGACCCCGAGCACCGAGCACTACCAGGCCTTCCAGGGCCTCAGGGGGCAGAGGGTGGTCAGGCAGGAAACCGCACCCCGCGCAGACCAGGACTCCTCGCACCGCGAGCCTCCAGAGGCCCGAGCCCGCTCGCGGGGCGGAGGCCCCGCGGGGCGGCTGGGGGCAGGAGGCGCCCCGACACACTCCGCAGGTGGGTGGGTGGGCAGAAGCCGCGGCGCCTGCTGGCGCGGGCCTCCGGAAGCCCGAGCGCCTCCCCGATCGTCCCCATTCCGCCTGGCGCGGCTGGGGGCGTCGGAGGGGGCCGTCGGGCACGCCGTGCACCCTGCGCGCGGGCCGGCGTGGCCAGGCGGCGCGCCCGGAGCAGGTCCAGGCGCCCCTTCTGCGCCTCCTCCGCCCGCGGCCCCGCCCCCACAGCAGCCAGGGGGCCGCGCGAGGCCCGCGGGGCCCGAGGGCGGAGGCGCCTCGGCCCCCTCCAGGGCTCCACGTTGGCCTCGGGGAGGCGCCAGCCACGGTGGGGCCCTCGATGCCGGGGGCAGGCCCAGGGGCCTCATGGCCCGCCCCCGCCAACGGGCGGGCCAGAGGACGTCTCAGGCGGCACCCACCAGGCCAACCCCGGAGCCAGCGCCACCCGCATGCGCCGAAGAGGACGTCTCAGGCGAACAACCATCATGGCTCCAGAGCCGCCGCCTCGGCTGCGTTACGCGCGCGCGCGAAGCCTGAGGGCCCTAGCACCGCGGGCGGAGATGGCGTAAGCCGAGCAGCGACCCTAAGACCATTCATTGCCGCGCTTCCTCACTGCATAGCGAAGTCGGGCGCTCTCGGCCGCGGCGTCGGGCGGGCAGCAGGCTGTCCAGGGATAGCGGACGCAGCGGCGCCGCTCGGCTGCCCAGCGGCGCCGCAGGCCGGCGGCGCGCCGCCGCGGGGCTTTCCACGCGGTCCGCCTCCACCGCGCCCGCGAAGAGCAGCTTGGAAGCGTTGCCGATCCAGGAGGCCACCTGCCGCAGCCTGGCGAGGGCCCCTTTGTGCATCTCCACCGTGGCCTGAGGCAGGTCGTGTGGGCGCCGTCCGCGCTTGGCGGCCTGATCCGCCAGGTCGTTGCAGCGCCCCTCCCAGGAGCCCTCGCGCTGGAGGCCCCTCACGTGCGTGGCGCGCTGGGGCGGCGCACCACCAGGCCCCGGCTCCATCTCACCGTGCCCGTCGATCTGGCGGTGCAGCCTCTTCCAGAGCTCGACGTGCTCGCGCCGGGGCGCTGGTGCTCTGGCGCCGCCCGCGCGCTGGCCCGGCCAGCAGCGGCAGGTGGTCCGCGTGCTTGCAGAATGGGGCCGCGCCCGCAGCGAGCACCCGCGGCGCGGCATGCCAGCTCGGCGCGTCCAGCAGTCCGGCGAGGCCCAGGGTGATGGGCCCGTTTCCCACCACCACCACCATAAGTTTGGGGGGGAGCAGGAGGGCGAGGGGGAGGGGGAGGAGGAGGAGGAGGAGAAGGTTGAGGAAGGGGAGGAGGAGGAGGAGGAGGAGGAGGAGGAGGAGGAGGAGGACGAGGAGGAGGAGGAGGAGGAGGAGGAGAAGGACCGCCTCCGCCTCCAACTTATGGTGGTGGTGGTGGAAAGCAAGCCCATCACAGGGGGAGGCCCGAAGACGGCCCAACAGTATTGGCAGTCACCGGCCACCGCGTGACCCTGCCCAGCTCTGCGCCGCAGCGCCCGGGTGCCGAAGCTCCTTGCGCGAGCCGTGCGTGTGCGCCGTGACCGCGCTGATGCCAATGCTCCGAGCGTGCTTCACGATTGTCGCGCCAGGCGCCCGAGTCGTCGCGCGGCGGCAGCGCGGGCGGGGCAGCGTTAGGGTGCGTGCCCTTGTATCCCCACGAACAGCGTGCTCGCGCTACTCCTTGGCATCGCTCGGACGTGTGTATTTTCCCTTCGGCGAGGACTATCGAGGAGCATCCTTGATCATTCGGCGAAAAAAAACACGCACGAAACTGAACAAAAAACACAGGGAATGGACGTCCGAGCGATGGCCAGACTCGGCCAAGGCGGGGCACCACCAGTGCCGATGGTGCAGGGTGCCCTGTGCGCCGCCACACTGCAGGCAGTAAGAGTGGTCGGCGTGCGCGCACCGGTGAAGCCCCTTCTGCGAGCAGTGCGCCCCGCGCGCGGCTGTCCGAAGCGCAGCGCGAGCCAGTGGCTCCAGCACCCAGCGCTGGGCCTTCAGACCCGGCTGCAGCAGACCACGCATCGGCGCTCGCCAGTCCCTGGCGGGGCTCTTGTGGCCTGGCCAGGGGTCGTAGGCGTGACCTCGACACGGCCCGACCGTGGTGGCCAACCAGGGGCCTCGCAGTCCTGTAGGGCAAGCCACTTCACG
>CAUYUJ010009042.1:0-10000 GCA_963575745.1 Prorocentrum cordatum | reverse complement strand
GTTCGTCCGGGGTGAAGGCACCCTCGAATGCTCGTCAAGGTTGGCCGGCGGAGGATCGAATGTCCTTGGAGGATGCTCGTCTGTCCCAGGTCTGGCCGTAAGTGGCTCCGTCCTGAAGCATTTCATAGGCAGCGTGCCGCGCAGATGTCCAGTCCACGTGTCAGGAGGGACAGACACGCAGACACAATTCATCGTGGATTCCCCAGAAGACATGGGAGGTGATTGGGAATTGGGGGGAAGACAGAAACCAAGAAACCATATGAGAAAACACGGGGAATCTTGTTACTTGTGTCTTATTATCTGTGTGTCCAAGGGCCCCGTCCACGTGGTGCGTCGCGAGCCTCTCCTTGTGTTCCAGCAGGCACTGCACGGGTGGCCCCGCGCCGTTGCAGGTCGGCGCCCTGCGGCAGCCAACGCCGAGTGCCGAATGGCCCCTCATTACCAGCCTCGAACTTATCCCTATCCCTGAGATTGACACGCCAAAAGGCGATGCCAATCTTAGGGATGCACCCTCAGAAACTGAGGGAATCCCTAAGATCGCCATCTTGATGAGGCGATGCCAGACACAGGGGTTGGGGGCTTCGGGGTGAAAAGGGGCCCCCCTGCAAAATGACAGCGGGCGTAAACCATTCAACCCTCTTCCATCCTTCTCCTCTTCCTCCTCCTCTTCCTCCTCCTCCTCCCTCCTCCTCCTCCTCTTCGCATTCCTCCTCCTCCTCATCCAGGCTGGTAACCTCAGCAGCGTCGGATCTCGTGCGCCAGGAAGGCTCGATCGGTTCCGCGCACCGCCTGGCTGCCTGCTAGCGGATCGCGTCAGGCGGGCGGGACCTGCAAAACAGGGGCGCCCTCGAGGGCGCGAAGTTAATTTGCGCTTCGCGCTTCGCGGTTGGGCTCCGATTCCTCATCCTCCTCTTCTCCCCTGGGAGGCAGCGCGAGAGCGCGAAGTTGTTCGCACTTCGCGCTTCGCTCAGCGCGAGAGCGCGAAGTTGGGAGCCCTTGCAAGAAGGCATCCATGGAGGGAAAACCATAGCAGATCAGAAGCTTTGCCTCGTGTCTTTGCTCGCGGCAAATCGTCATGGCGCGCCATGCTGGGCCCCATCCAGAGGGGACACGGGCTACGTCGCCAACAAGTCGGCCACTATTACGCAATGGCGTGTACATATACATGCATATGCCTGGCATCGCTCAGACGTGTGCAGTTTTCTTTTGGCGAGGACCATCGAGGACCATCCTCGATCATTTGGCACAACAAACACCGCGCACGGAACCGAAACAAAACACAGGGAGTGGACGTCCGAGCGATGCCCAGAAAAAGGGTCTACGTGTACACCCCGTGCCGTTCGCCCTGCTCTTCGCTCTCCGACCAGAGGCTGCCCCGTGAGGAGCCGGTGGAGTTCGGGCTTGCACATGCCAGTCGTGCGTATCCTTTGGGATGCCCTCCTGCGCCGTTCCAACAGTTGGTGGATCTTGTCGGCTACAGGAGGCATCGGGGGGGGACAACAAAACCCCCAACAGTGACACGTCGATGAGTGAATTGTCCGTTTGCGGTTCTCGAGGGGGCGCCGTGGCTGTCATTTTCCAGGCCTGCGCCCGCCAGGTTTGGGCCTGCGCCCGCCCGTCAGGTCGTTTTCACTGAACCACGTTTTACTAAAGGGGGGTCTGTCCATCCCCGAAAGCAGGAGCCACCGTCTTACATGAACTGGTCCGTGCATCATTTGTACGTCGTCGCTGTCCTCGAATGGCAGCCGCACGTCGTGTTCACACTTGGCACGGGCGTCCCGAGCAGGCTACTGCTGTAAAGCTCGTGCTCGGATGCATATTCGCGACTGTTGGCGAGTGCCGATATAGGTGAAGAAACAGCCCATCTGTTGGACTATACTGTTGTAAAGCTCGTGCTCGTAGGAATATTCGCGACTGTCGGCGAGTGCCGATGTAGGTGAAGAAGCAGCCCATCTGTTGGACTATATGTATATATATATATATATAAAGAGCGTGTTCTTCCGCTGCTGGCGGAAAACCGGGGGGGATCACTACCGGTTCGAACCCCTCCCCCCCCCCCCCTCCAGAAAACCGGGGGGGTCACTACCGGTTCGAACCCCTCCCCCCTCCCCCCCCCCCAGCTCATCATGAACAGGGGGGGGGGTCACTACCGGTTCGAACCCCTCCCCCCCCCCCCTCGAAAACCGAGTGGGGGTGCGGACAGAGGTGGGGACGGTGTTGGTGGGACAGTGGCGAGGGGACAGCGGGACAGTGGTGGGGACAGTGGGACTGTGGGACAGTAGAGGGCCGGTAGTGGTGGGGACAGTGGTGGGGACAATGGTGGGAACAGGGGGGACAGTGGACAGTGGTGGGGACGGTGGTGGTGGGGACAGTGGTGTGGGCACAGTGGGAATGAGGTGGAAACAGTGGGACAGTGGAGGGTACAATGGTGGTGGGGACAGTGGTGAAGGCGGTGGCGAGGACGGCGGTGGGACAATGGGACAGAGGTACAGTGGGGACAGTGGTGGGGACAGTGGGGACAGTGGTGGGAACAGTGGGACAGCTCAGTGGGACAGCGGCGGAGTCAGTGGGACAGTGGGGACAGTGGGGATAGTCGGGCAGTGGTTGGGGCCGTGGAGACAGTGGGGAGAGTGGAACCGTGGTGGGAACAGTGGTGGGGACAGTGGGGACAGTGCAACAGTGGTGGGGGCACTGGGGACACAGTGGGGACAGTGGTGGTGAGGACAGTGGTGCTGGGAACAACAGTGGAGGATGTGATGCGGACGGTGGTAGGGACCGGGAGTCGTTTGCTGGCGGTGAGTGGGTGGGGAGGGGTTCGAACCGGCGGTAGTGATCCCCCTCCGGTTTTCGAGGGGGGGGGGGGTTCGAACCGGTAGTGACCCCCCCCGGTTTTCCGGATCCGGAGGGGGGGGGGGGGAAAGGGGTTCGAACCGGTAGTGACCCCCCCCGGTTTTCGAGGGGGGGGGGGGGAGGGGTGAGGGGAGGGGGGGGTTTTGCAGGGAGAGGGGGGGGGGGGAGGGGTTCCAGCAGGGGGGGGGGGGATTTTCGGAGGGGGGGGGGGCGACCCCCGGGCTCCGGAGGAAAAGGTTGGCAATTTTCCACAGTAAAGCGTCGGTGGATCACGCTCTCTCCTTTTTATTATATATAAATATTCATATATTAGTGCTATCATTATTAATATTTTTATTATTATTATTATCATCATCATTATTATTACTATTATTATTATTATTATCATTATTATTCTTATCATTATTGTTATAATTATTATTATTATTATTATCGTTATTATTTTTTATTATTGTTATTATTATTATTGTTATATTATTTTTTATTATTATTATATATAGGTATTGGGATTGGTCTGGCACTTTCTCGCCCGCTTGCCGTGGTGCTCGCTCCTGATGGGCATGGATTGTTTACATATTGCTCTTAGTGTTAAGTCGGACATGTCTCTCTACAGGGGGGATTTCCAAAACTAGTCAAAGCATATTCTGTGGACTAATGTTTGATAATGTCGAGCATTTCGGGGGTATTTTCTGGGGAATTTTTAATTATGTCGTCCAAGATCCCCCTGTTTGGGGACAGGCCCGACTTAATCTTAGTGTGTGTGTGTGCTTTGACAAATCTAGAGACGATGGCGACGTCGAAACCGACGATGACGACAACGGAAGCGACGACGAACACCGACAGCGACGGCGGGGACGGAGCCGGGCATGACGACGGAAGCGATGAGGTTTCCACGACGACCTCGACGGCAAGCACGGAACCGACGACGACGACGACGACGACGACAGCGGAAACGATGAGGAAAAGCGATGACGGCAACGACGGAGGCGGCATGAGGCGAGAGCAGGGACGACGTGGGTGCCGACGGGGGCGTCGAACCGCCCGTCACCCCGAGGTGCACCGGGCGCCCGCGGCAAGATGACGGGGCGCCTTGGGGGGCGGCCGTCGTCGTCAGGGTCGTCGCCGCCCTCGAGGGCGAGCGTCGAGGACCGATCCGTCGATGGAGGCTCCAGGCTTCTTGGCGCCTTCCGCTCCCTCCTGGGGCTCCGGGGGGGCGCCGGGCGACTGCGGCAGGGGGGCGGGGGCGCCCCAAGGCTGCCGCCGCCGCCTCCAGAGCCGCCGCCGCCTCAGCGATGCGCAGGGGGCGCCCTCTCGCGGGGGTGGCCGGCGCGGGGGCGCCGCCGCGGCGCCCGCCCTCGGCAGCGGGACGGATCGGCCACGCGCAGAGGGGGGCAGGGGGAGGGGGGAGGGGGTCTTGGGAGCACCCCGGTCTCTCAGGAGGCGCGGGCCTGGTCTGCAGATGCAGGGCGGGGGCCTTCCAGGAATTCAGCTCCCCTCTGCGACGCCTTCCCCCCGTCCCCTTAGTCACCCCCCTCCTAAAACAAGGCTAGGATCGGGATAAATCGCTCCAGAGCGTTCCGGAGCGTTCTCAGAGCGTTCCGGAACGCTCTGGAGCGGCCGCGGCGCCCAATACATCCTCCAAACCTGCCGATTATCAGAGATTTCGAGTTATCCCGATCCGATTTTGTCCCGATCTTCCCGTCGTTTTACCTCTGCGCGCCGCCGCGGCGCCCTCCCTGGGGAGCGGGGCGAAGGCGCGCGCGCGCGGGGGCGCTCACGTGGCGCACGCGCGCGGGAGCTCGCGCGGCGTGGGTGCGGCCCCGCGGGTGGGGGGCGGCGCGTCTGCGTGCGCGGCCCCGCCCGCGCCCCCGTGCCTCGGTCTGCCACGGATGCGCCCCGCCCCTTGCCGCGGGTGCGCCCCGCCCATGAGCATAAACTTCTGGCGCTCCGCGCGGGCTTCTCGGATCCGCGCTGGCCCCCCCCCTGGCGGCGCCTCCGGCGGCGCCCCTTCTGCGCGTTCCGCGCGCCGGCGAGGGGGGTCCCGCGCGGACCCCAGAGGTCCGCGCGGAGCGCCGCTTCTGCCTGTGGGCGCTCTTTCTTCCGCTGTCTGACCGATTGCTGGACACGTGCGCGGCTGGGCGCGCACGCCTGGGAGCCCCTGGCCTCCCAGGCGCCCAGGGGAGGAGGAGGAGGAGGACGAGGAGGAGGAGGAGGAGGAGGAGGAGGAGGAGGAAGACGAGGAGGAGGAGGAGGATGAGGAGAAGGAAGACGAGGAGGAGGAGGAGCACGAGGACGAGGAGGAGGAAGATGAGGAGAAGGAAGATGATGATGATGATGATGATGATGATGATGATGATGATGATGATGATGATGATGATGATGATGATGATGATGATGATGATGATGATGATGATGATGATGTGATGCTGATGCTGATGCTGATGCTGATGATGATGTGATGCTGATGCTGATGATGATGATGATGATGATGATGATGATGAATGATGAGATGATGATGAGGCGGAGGAGGGGAGGACGAGGGGAGGAGGAGGAGGAGGAGGAGGACGAGGAGGAGCATGGACGAGGAGGGACGAGGACGAGGACGAGGAGGAGGAGGAGGAGGAGGAGGAGGACGAGACGAGGAGATGAGAGGAGGAGGAGGAGGAGGAGGAGGAGGAGGAGGAGGGAGGTGGAGGAGGAGGAGGAGGAGGAGGACCCCCGCCCCGACGGCGCTCCGCAGCGGGCCGCCCGCCGAGGGTGCGGCTCCCTCGCGAGCCGCCGCGGGCGCGGGCGCGCGGGCGCGCGCCCCGTGCGGCGTGCGCGGGGGGCGCTGCCCGAGCTGTGCTCGACCCCCTCCTCCTCCTCCTCCGCCTCCTCCTCCTCCCTCCCCCGCTCCTCCTCCTCCTCCTTCACTCCTCCTCCTCCTCCTCCTCCTCCTCCTCCTCTTCCTCCTCGGCCCCCGCGGCTCAGCTGGGGGTCGCCTCCTCGGGGCCAGCGAGGGCGCCCTCTGGGGCGCGTTCTGGCAGCTGCGCCTCGCCGGGGGCGTTCCGAGGGTGCCCGGATCATCCCGAACGGCCGCCAGGAGGCCGAGCGGTGACCCAGAACGGCCGCCCAGATGGGGGGGGGGTCATGGCAGTTTTCCAGCCTCGGGGCGCAATAGGGGCCAGCGAAGGCGTCCTCGAGGGCGCGAAGTTCCTCGCGCACCGCGCTTGCCGCGGCTCGGCTCGCCTCTTCTCAGCCTCCTCCTTCTCCTCTTCGGCTCAGCCGTAGCCATTTTGGCTCAAGATGCTTTGTTCCACAGGGGAACGCGTGGATACCGTTAGTCCGCGGCCAGTGTGCAGTCCTTCCCCTGGTCAGCCCCATGGCGAGCGCCGAGGTGGTCCGCCCCACCTCGGCTTCGAGGCCCGCGCAAGCCCCACTGGTGCTGCGGGCAATGCGGGCGCGCGGAGAACTGAGCGTGCCGCATCCAGTGCCTCTGCGGCCGCGACGCGCCTGCTGCCATCCTCTCGCGTGCTCGCCAGAAGCACAAGGAGGCCGATGCTGGCGGAGGCGGCGGCAAGAAGGCGGGCTTCAAGCAAGGAGGCCCGGCGACGCAGGGCATCCCCAAGCAGCTTGCGGAGTGGATGCAGGCCATCGAGAAGCGTTTGGCGCCGCCCGACAAGGAGTGGCCCAAGCCTGGCGGCACAGCGCCGTGGCGCGAGGCCGCAGACGGCGCTGACCCTGATAAGAAGTCGCAGAGTGCCAAGCTCGGCGAGCGGATCACGGAGCTCGAGGGGTGCCTTCCGAAGCTTCCACCCGCCGACGAGCGCAACAAGGATCTTCGGGGTCCGATCGAGAAGCAGTTGGAGACGCTGCGTACGGAGAAGCGTGCGCTACTGTCTCCCCAGGCCCTCCATCGGCGCACGCAGCAGGATTTGCAGCGGGCGCGGAACGGCCTGGAGAAGTTGGAGAAGGAGTCGGGTGAGCAGGAGCGCCAGCTTGAGGAGTTGGCCAAGGGCATCGCGACGCGCAAGGAGACCATCGCAGCGAAGAAGTTGGAGGTGGCGGCGCTGGGTGCGGCGTTCAGCGAGTCGGCCAAGAACGTCACCACCGTTGCGGCCGACATCGACCTGGTTGAGGACGACGTGGCCGACCAGCCCGACCTCGTCGCGCTCCTCAAGCCTGAGGCATGGGTCAAGCTCAAGTCGGCGGTCGCCAGCAAGGCTGCTGCCCGTGCCGCCAGCGCTGGGACTGTTCCTCCTGCTGCTGATGCTGCTGATGAGGCTATGCCTGCCCCCGCGGAGGTGCAGAAGCGGGCCCTCTATCATGCTCGGAGCGAAGGCAGCATCGATGACTTCATGTCCGCCTTCGACACTATGTGGTCCGAGCTGGCGGCCAAGCGAGCGCGGCATGGGTGGTCCTTCGACTGCTTGGCCTGACGTTTGTGGGCTGCCTGGGCGTGTGCGGGCGCCGCCGAGCGGGGCCAGGCCGACGGTCGGCGCTGAGTTCAGCATCGAGACCTACAACGCCAGCGGCGGCAAGGCGTCCGTCAAGAAGCGCCTCGCCAACACGATGGCGAGCGTGGTGCTGCTGCAGGAGTTCGTGCACATCAGCGAGCACGTCGAGGCTGTGGCTTCATGGTGCGGTGTGCGGGGTTGGAGGCTTATGGCGTTGCCGAGCCTGCCGACTTCTGGTTCTGTGCCGTCGGCAGGTGTTGCTGGTGCCGTGCGCGATCGTTTCGGACTTCGTCCTCCTGCCATCGGTGTGCATGAGGTCGTCCCGAACCGAGTTCAGAATGTTCTCATAGATACACCCGAGCTGCCTGTCGGCCTGCATGCTTTCAACGTGTACCTGCACACTGGTGAGGGCGCCGCTGGCCGCAACGGCAGGCTTTTGCAAGAGTTGGGCCTCGCTGCTGAGGCACTGGGCGGCCCAGTCGTCATTGGCGGTGATTGGAACATGTGCCCAGGCGAGTTGGAGGCGAGCCAGTTCCCCGCTCACGTTGGTTGTTCGATTGTGAGCTCGTCTTCTGTCACGTTTCGAGGAGGTGCAGGTCAGTCTGTCATCGATTTTTCCTCCTCAACTCAGCGGCCATGAGGATGCATGCCAGTGTCGGCATTGCTGTCAAGTGGGCTAAGCGAGGCCATCGGCCTGTTCATATTCTCCTCAAAGGTGATGCTGAGCACGTCAAGCGGCTGGTCTACACGGTGGCGCCAAAGATGGGCACCCAGATCATCATCGGGCCGCAAGTGCAGCCGCCCACCTACGCCAGCGCTCGGTGCGTTGCCGAAGCTGCTGTCCAGTCGCGTGGCGATCCTGAGTCTCCCCCCGGAGTTGGATGGGGCCTTTTCTCGGCGGCGCGGGGCCACTTCGCTGTCGCAGCCGCAGGGGCTATCGCGAACGCTGTGGGTCATCCGGATCGCAGAGTTCTTTTTGGTTTCGCTCGGTACTTGCAACCTCGGTGGGCCGACGTCACCAATGCGGTCAAAGACGCGTCCGACCTGCAGGCTGAGGCCGAGGGTTGGCAATGGTTGAAGTCTTCCCTCCTCAGCATCATGCAGTGCAAGACGGTGGCCAACCCGGCCGTGCCGGACCTGTCGTTGGCTGCTGAGGAGATCTTCAACTTCGCGACGGCCAACTACCATGGGCAGGGCCTTGCCGCGCGCCTCGATCGATCTGTTCAGCAGGCGCGCGGCGTGGTGCAGGCTGGCTTTGAGGAGGAGGCATGCCGCGAGCTCCTAGGAGACATTGAGCCCGACGTCAAGCTCGCGGTCAACGGAGCTACCCAGGAGGACCGCCAGAAGTGGAAGGAGTGGTGTGCCATGGCCGTTTCCAATGGCTCACGCCTCCTCCACCGCACTACGAAGTACCGTGACGTTGCTCAGCCCACGGTTGTCCCAACGGCCCATGGTGCGTCGGCTCATGTGCGCGATGTCGTTCGGCACGAAGTGGAGTTGTACAAGAGGTTGTGGTCCACTTCCCGTCCAGTGCCAGCATGGATTCCTGACCGAACGGCGTTGCCGAAGGTGAATCCTGGCGAGATAGGCGCAGTTGCGCGATCGTTCTCGCACGACACCACGGCAGCGCCTGATCATTTTAATCCCCGTCACCTCCTTCTCTTGGAGGGTCAGGCCCTCGAGGTGGTCGCCCTGGTGTTCAAGGCGATGGAGTCTTTGGGGCTACCGCCGAGGCAGCTGTGCTGGTTGATCGCGCCGATGCTACCCAAGACGTCTGGTTCTGGCAATCGGTTGGCGGTGCTCTACGCTGGGCCCTACAGGATTTGGCAGCGGATGCGACGGCCAGTGCTTCGAGAGTTGCAGGGGCAGATTGACAGGCCGTGCTGGGGTGCTGCTCGTGGGCGGTCCTCCGTCGACTGCGCGTGGCTTCAGGCGGCTGAGGGCGAGGCCGACAGCAAGCAGGCCCAACGTGGCGCACTCGCAGTTGCCGGTTTCAACAAGTACTACGAGCGCATTCCTTTGACCAAGCTGCGCGACAAGTACATCAGTTTCAACGCGCCCACGGCCTTCCTGAAGTTGGTGTGCAACATGTGGCGTGCGCCACGTGTGCTGAGGTTAGCTGTTCATCATGCGGAGCAGGCCCTTTGTGCCGAATGCGGCCTCCCTGCTGGGGATGTGTTTTGTGATGTTTCGGTCATGGTATGATCTGTGAGGTAGTATGACAGCTTCCTTGTCAGACAGCCGTTCATTCAGTTTGTGAGCTACATTGACGACAACTCGGTTCGGGTGTCGGCTACCACGGTGAGCACGACTACTTCATGATGGTCAACGCAATGCTGGAGTTCAGGGAGGCGGTCACTGAGCTCGGCGCGATCATCAACGACAAGCTAGTGATTGTCGGCACCACCCTTTCCCTTGCGCAGGGCATCGTGTCCAGGCTCGGCCGACCTGCCTCCGTTGCGAGGCGCAGCGCTGTCTATGTTGGCGTCGACGTCAGCGAGGGCAGCATGGGGGGCCGACCAGGGAGTGCCCACCAGGCGCGCCAAGCGCAAGGTGCACATGCTGAGGCGCATGCGGAAGATCAGGCCCTTCGGCAAGGCCATCACTGGCCACAAGGCGCAGTCTATCGGCCGCGTCATCCGTGCTGGCGCCTTGCCCGAGGCCACCTACGGCAGTGAGGTCGTCGGGCTCAGCAACTCGGAGTCGCTGAGGTG
>CAUYUJ010009041.1:15000-36588 GCA_963575745.1 Prorocentrum cordatum | reverse complement strand
CTCCTCCTCCTCCTCCTCTTCCTCCTCCTCCTCCTCCTCCTCCGCCTCCAGCGCCGCCGACCAACGCTGGGCCGAAGTTCGCGGGCGCCGAGGTTCGAGGCTTGCAAGGGTTCGCGGTCTGCACGGCGCGAGAGCCGAGGATCATGGGCCGCGGACCGGGGGACGAGGTCCGAAGGGACCCCTGGAGACCTCCGGAAACTTCGCGTCGCCAGTCGCCGTCCTCGTCCTCGTCCTCCTCGTCCTCGTCCTCGTCGTCGTCGTCGTCGTCCTTGTCCTCGGCCTCGTCCTCGTCCTCGTCCTCGTCCTCGGCGTCGTCGTCGTCGTCGTCGTCGTCGTGGTCGTCGTCGTCGTCGCTGGCATCGTCCAGGCCGAGAGGTTCGCGAGGGCCGAAGAATCCAGGGCCGGGGCCCAACTGTGCTGGCCCGGCCGTTTCTGGCTTGCCTCTCGGGCCCCCCCTTTTTCGTTGCCCCTCGGGGCCGGCGGAGGTCTGCGGCGGGGGGCGGAGCAAGGAGAAAGAGCACGATGAGGAAGATGAGGAGAACCATGATGAGGAAGAGGGAGAGGAAGAGGAGGAGAAACATGAGGAAGAGGAAGAGGAAGATGAGGAGAAACGTGAGGAGGAAGAGGAAGAAAACGAGGGGCGTAGGCTGAGGCGACAAGCGAAAAGGGGGACGAGCGTGGAAAGGAGAGCAAGACGGGGAGGGGCAGGAGGAGGAAGTAGGAGCAGGAAAGGCTGGTGGAGGAAAAGAACGAAGAGGACGAGAACGGGGAGAGATGATGCGTCCGTCTGTCAGGACATGGGCTCCGTGCGCGCCACGCGCAGCCAGCTGACGCCTGACTGACCCCGATTGACATTGAGTGACTGACGGATTCAATGGAACGCGTAAATGATCCTACTGACTGATTGGCAGAATGACTGACTGAACCTTGACTGACTGACTTACTGACTGACTGTCTGACTGACTGATTGACTGATCCGAACGAGGAACGCGTTCCACGGGCACTTGCCTTGGGAACATTCGGCGGCGCGTTTCAAACCGGGACCCCCCCCCCTCAACACCCGGCACCGTCGATCAAAACCAGGGGGACTCCCCTCCCCCCAGACCTACCCCCCTCCCGAAACGGGGGTGTTCAAACCCCCCCCGTCCCCTCGGCGCCGGCGCCAGCGCTGGCGGCCGCCACCAGCGCTGGGGCTGGCGCCGGCGACGGCGGGGACGCAGCGACGATGACCACCACTACCACCATCACCACCACCGCCTCAACCCACCACCACCACCACCACCAACAGCACCACGCAACCACCACTACGACCACCACAGCCACCGCCACCACCACAACCACCACCGCAACTCACCATCACCACCGCTACCACCACCACCACCACAATCTACCAGACCACCACCACCACCGCCACAAACACCACCACTACCAGCAGCACAACCAACCCCCACCACCACAAACCACCACACCACCACCACCACCACCTCTACAAAAACCACCACAACAAACGTCCGCAAACCACCGCCACCACCAGAACCCACCACCACCACCACCACCACCACAAACCACCACCACAGCACCACAACCACCACCACCACAACTCACCATCACCACCACCACCACAAAAAACTTACCACCACTACCGCCACCACCACCACAATCTACCACACCACCACCACCACCGCCACAACCACCACCGCTACCAGCAGCACAACCCACCACCACCACCGCAAACCACCATACCACCACCACCACCGCCACCACCACCACAAGCACCACCTCCACAAAAACTACCACAACCACAACCCGCCACCCCCACAAACCACCACCACGCTACCACCAAACCACCACCAGCACCACAACCCACCATCACCACCGCCACCACCACAAACCGCCACCACACCACCACCAAACCACCACCACCACCACCACCCACCGCCACAACCACCACCACCACAACAAACCACCACACCACCACCACAACCACCACCACCGCCGCCACCACCACCACCACAACCCACCACCACCACAACCACCGTCGTCCTCGTCGACGCTTCCCGCCACCGCCGCCCGCCGCCGCAGGCGCCGGCGCCGGCCAAGAAATGGAAATCGTCGTCCCCGCCGCCGTCGCCAGCCGCCGCCGACCCAAGCGCAGCGCCAGCCCGAGGAAAGGGGAAGCAGGAGGGGGGGTTCGACCCCCCCCCCCTCCACCCGGGGTGGGGGGTTCAGTTCCAACCCCTCCCCCCCTCCAAGCGACCACAGAACGCGCTCTTTCTGATGTACACGTGTCAAGAACCAAAACATATGTATACGTCATATACACTTACTGGCCGTCATTATTGCGGCCGACGCTCATTCTTCCGGCTGGCGCTTACTCCTCAAGCCGACGCTTCTTGGTCCGGCCAGCCGTGAGAACAGCAAATCTTGGACTCTTGGGCTGACCCCGTCCGACAGGCTCCTCCTTTGAGCATGGACCGACCGTCCCGGCAATCTCATAGGCCTACCACGAAATGCTCTTCGAACTCCAGATTGTGCTAAGAACAGAAACCATGTTCGTAGAACATATGCCTGCCCGATTTGTCAAAGCACGACGGTCTCGGCCAGAAATGTTATGAGAACATGTTGTGCAGACCACAAAAGGTTCTTGAGACATGTGGGTCTATAGGCGAGCCAGGACGCTTCGCCACTGCTGGACTCCTGGCGGCCCGGCAAGGGCCCGCGGAGGCCGAAGACTGCCAGAGACCCTCCGTCGTGACTCCGCCGCGACGCGGGGGGCCCTTCGAGTCGGGAAGTCCCCGGCCCGGAGCGGGCCGCTCTGCGGCGACGGTCGACGCCGCGGGGCGGACGCCAGAACGCAGCACGGTTCCAAGCAGCCGCATTACGCAGAGGTCCGGAGCCAGGCACTCCCCCCTCCCCCACCCCCCCCCTTCTGCCCAATTTCGACACGCCGGACAAGAAAACGCTGACCAGCCATCGTGCTGCGGCAGGTTCGCGTCGCGATGACGGCCGCGCTGGGTCCCTGGCACCGCGCGGATCGTTCCGCCTGGAGCGATCGGCTGCGTCCGAAACGTCAGATCGTTCAGGATCGACCGATTCTGGGTCGCTGGCGGCGTTCAACGTTGAACGCCGGCGGCGGGGTCGCCATCAATCGGCACGACGCGAACCTACCGTACACACAACCATCGTGCCACAGTCGGGGTTGATTGGAGCGGACACACGAGACCCTCCCGAAGGCCAAACTGCCATAGGCAGGTAGAAGGCAGGGATCGCGAAACACATCACAAAAAGGGAACCTGCTGGTGAGCGTTTTCTTCTTCGGCGTTTCGACCTTTGGCGGAAGGGGGGGGGAGGGGGGGGTCTGGCTCTGGACCTCTGCTTAGTGCGATTGTTTGGAACAGTGTGACGTCAGGGGGAGGGACTCCACCTGCTCGAAACAGGCGCCAAAAAACGGCCAAGATCTACTCCATGAAGGGGGGGGAGGGGGGGGGCGAGGGCCCGCGCCGATCGGCAATTCAACTCATAAAACAAGGGCCACCCGATTAGCAGTGTCGACCTACGAATCAACCTCGGCTGTGGCACAGGGAACCAGTGCGTGCACGGTTTCCCCTGGGGCCGCAGGCGACCCGAGGAAGAGGAGCAGGACGAGGAGGAGGAGGTGGAGGAGGGGGAGGGGGAGGAGGAAATGGAGGAGGAGGACCAGTGTAAACCAAAGAGTCATCAACGATGTTGGAATTAGCCCTCCCTCCAAGCTCTATCTTCAAAAGCCCCTACAACGGTTCATTTCCATTGAGGGAAGTGCCTCGTTGGAAGACACCGTTGAAGACCCTGAAGCATGCCAAAAAATGGTGCTCGGGCTTTCAACGCCACGGATCATCCTGACTGCTGCGTCTTGACGATCCGGGATCGTGCCAGAACGCCATTGTTGGGACTTCGACACCGCGAATCAACATAACTGGTGCACCCGCGTAATCCTGAATTGACATGGAAGTCCGTGGAACTATTTCAAATTGTATTGACGAAAGCGCGCGGCGCTAAGGCGAGAACCACAGTTTGAAAAGGAACCACCCTCACTCCGTGAGGCCCTTGCATTCTCTAAAACGAGTGTGCGCGGCGCTGAAGCGAGAACCACATTTTGAAAACGACCCGCCCTCACTCCGTGAAACTCTTGCAATGTTTTAAACGACTGTGCGCGGCGCTAAAACGACCCGCCCTCAATCCGTGAAACTCTGGCAAGTGTTTGATACGAGTGTGCGCAGCGCTAAGGCGAGCTCCACATAAAAAAAACCACCCGCCCTCCGTCTGTGAAACTGCTGCCACTTTTTTAGCTTCAGAATCAGACATGGGGAGGAAGTCTCAGGTGAAACGCCCAGCCCGCCCTCAAAACTGGCCTCCAGGTGCGACAGGGAGAATGTATTCACAAGGAACAAGAATGGAGGAGGAGGGGAAGGAGGGAGGGAGGGGAGGGAGGGAGGGAGGGAGGGAGGGAGGGAGAAGGAGGAGGAGGAGGAGAGGAGGAGGAGGGAGGAGGAGGAGGAGGAGGAGGAGCAGGAGGACGGGTCGCCTAAGCCCTTTGGAGAAGCTCCCCACCAATGCGTGGGGAGCGAGGGGGTCTGTCCTGCCCGCGGCGACCCTCGGCCACACGAGCAGGACCCCCCGACCTGGAGCCGAGGAGCGGCCCGAGCGTGAGTCGGAGCCCTCCCTTCAGCTACACCTCCTCCTCCTCCTCCTCCTCCTCCTCCTAGCCTCAGGCACACACACACACCATAATGAACGTTGAGGCGATTCCAAGACTGACGATCCCCCAGCGGTCGGCACCTCATGCTTGCCATGTTCCGCCGCTGATGAATGTCGCGAGCCTATGCGGGGGACTGGTGGCGATCAGCAGCCTTCTTCGAGCTGCAATGTATAACCCTCTCTCTCTATGCTCCACTGGTCGTGCTGCAGAGATTTGTACTGAACTGGACTGTGATATTCTGATGATGCCAGGGACGTGTATTAGGGAGTGGGAGGGACGGGACTACCACGCTGAGAATGTGGGCGAGCACTACACAGCAATACATTTGGATGGAAGCGAGCACCTTACGGTAACAGCAGTGCGGGCATATGTATCATATTGGGCCGTCGATTTCGGGCGGGACACATGTACTCGGTTGTTCCTGGGCCGCGCAGATTCGCTGGACGATATGGGGAACTCCGACTGAAATCAGGACTTCTGGATATTACGGCTACTTGTGAATACCCTCCCCCACTACACGGATCAGGACGCAAACGACGAGCCAAGAAAGACGCTGCAGTCAATGTGATGAACTACGTTCGTAGTCAAGTCGAACAATGCCGGGCTGGGAATACTCCAATCTTGAGATTCGACATCAACTCGGGCTTCGGACTCTTGGAGGACGGCTCCCCAGTTGACCCCGACGAGAACCACCCAAACCCCTACCACCTCAAGAAGAATGGCCCCGCCGGTGCGATCTTCACGGAAATGCTTCAGGATCTAGACCTCATGACTCCTGGGACCTACGCGTTGCGATCAGGACCGACACATTATGGTACCCAGGGCGACAAGTTCACTTCAGACATCTTCGCGATCCCGAAGGGCCTGGGACCTGGAGTCAGACAATGCCGAGTTGCTTGGAGAGCGGGCCGCCTTCTACAGCTGATCCCGAAAAGCGCCCCAACGGGACCGCCTCCCTGTGATTCTGGAGTTCCTGCATGAGAACCCCCTTTTCATATTCCCCGTGATGATAAGCCGCGCTGGGACCACGCGAAACTGGCGGAAGCTCTCCAAACAGGATCGGGTAGAGAAGCATTCCATAGGGACCTCGAGCAAGCCATGCAGGACCGAGACACGTACTTTACCGAGTGCAGGGAATCCCACCAGCACACTGATCACTACAATGATTCTTGGGCCGAGGAGGCACAACGGATTGGCCTCAAACATTTTGGCGCTACCCCGAGGAAGGCCGACGCAGCAGTGCGACGCCTCCAACGACATCGACTGGAGCTGGTTCGGCAACGCTGTACACATCATGAGGAGGCGGCTGCGTCCTTCTCTCTCTTTCTGGCCAGGCAGCTGACTACGACGACGCACACCTAGAGGTACTCACTAGCATCAAGAGGGTTAACTACCAGCTACGCCAGCGGGCCAGGCGGCGCCGTGCCGTCCATCGGAATCGACTTCACCAGGAACTCAGAGAGGCACGTGCTGCAGGCCAACAAGTTGAAGTTCACACATTGGTTCGTCTTCTCCTGGGCCGCTCCACTGGTGTTAAGAACCGACGCTACAGCGCCATCGCCTCCTACCGCCCGACCCTAGAAGAGCTGAAAGACCGTCCAAACCCGGAGCTGAAGGCGGGATAGAGGCAGAGCATATTCCCGATCTACAATATATGCTGGATGATTCCTTACGTGAAGAAGCTATTGCTCGTATGGGGAATGTCAGAATGGAACTGACTGCTGACGTTATGATTCAGAATCTGAGATGGCGACTTCAAAAGGTACGCCGACGGCGAGTGGGTCCGTCATGGAATGCCTTCGGAACTCGCCCTGATGATCCTCGAGCCAGGCGACCGGTCGAAGCAGCGCAACCCTCGTTTCGGCCTGGGTTACGACACGCGCTCTGAGGAGCGATGACCTGCAATGGCCAACGATGAAGAGCATGATAACTTGAATGGACGATTTTTTGATGGTAGGGGCAACATTTTGCGAGCTACA
The DNA here is from genome assembly GCA_963575745.1 of Prorocentrum cordatum. Taxonomy (NCBI): domain Eukaryota; class Dinophyceae; order Prorocentrales; family Prorocentraceae; genus Prorocentrum; species Prorocentrum cordatum. Next base: position 29,874 of record CAUYUJ010009041.1, on the reverse strand, counting down.
GAACAATTGACCCTGGCGAGGCAAGAATTTGAGAATGTAATGATTCGATCGATTCAATGCGGCCAACTTCCTTCGAAATCCTCGATTACGGAAGCAGTACTATTGGATAAGGCGAACGGCAAACGAAGGATGCTGAGCCAACGTACTGTTCATCTCTCTGATGCTTTCTGGAAATATGTTATGCAATCCTGTGCGCCTATGGCGACAAGAACGGACAGTATGGCAAATCTCTTCCAGGGCACCGGCATGGTTTTCTTGGATACAGGCGCCGCGAAGGCGCGATCCTTGCGCAGTTGCGAATTGGCTGGTCGATGAGACGGCTGCGGATTTCCCACATTTGTGAATTACATGATATGACACATACATTTAACTGCCCCCTGACACAGTACCTGCTGACCCAATCCGCGGAGATGGTGCGGGAGGACATGTCAGACTTTGCGCGACAACGACTGATCAACAACATGGTCGAAATACCCGTAAACAACAAGTTTGAAGCCTTCCTGACAGAAAGGGGGGACTGCAAGGTTCCTGTGAAAGACCGCGCCTTTGCGCGGGTGTCTTTGATCGTTGCTACAACGAGATCCGCGAGATAGTCGGGACCCCCATCAACGTCTACAGCGCCTTCGGGACCCTAACCCTGGACTGCTCCATGGTCGGTGTTGCGGATGATTTATTTCGACGCCGAGTTTTGGAAGATTCTACTGTCTCGGGCGCTCTGGAGGCTATTGAAGTAGGCGATGAAAAAATGAACAACATCCTGGAGAAGTGGCATTTTCGCCAGAAAATGTCAAAAACACATTATACCAGGTCTCGGGTCCGATCGTTCGAACAGGCGTCTCCAGGAACAATACCCCAAGGACTACGGCACCGTTCGAAGCAGTGCCCACCATCTGGAAGCTAGGCACCACATGAAGGGCTTCAACTCGGTGGAGCTCGATTTCCGCATCCGCGCGATGCAAGCAGGAACGAGAACTGTTCTTGGGCACGGTTGTGGAGAGTGGCATCACGAAACCAGAAGCTTTCTTCTTGACTCGTTCTGAATACAGACGAACTGATTCTCATGTTTTCAAACAAATTGTCCGCAGTCGGGGACGCCTGTCCCAGGGCGGCTGGAAAGTTGATACCCCAAAGGTGGCAGGTGGGGGTATAGACTTTCCAGTCGCCCTGGGACAGGCGTTCCCGACGACGGGAAAGTGCATTTTACACCGCTCCTCGTCCGCTAAAGACTGTCTGCCGCCAGACTGAAGTAACAGGGCCTATCGCCGCGCCGATTGATTGGCGACGTAGCCCCCCCTCAAGGTTTTGATGAAAAGTGGTGCCACTTCCTACGACGGCCATCGCGCTCGCTCTCTTCGTCATTCAGAGATCCTTCACAGATGGCGGATCTTACCGGCGCGCGGTGAGCTCGCCGTGCGACGCATCGAGTGGCTGCAGAGTGTGCTTCATCATCGAGCGCCCACTGCCAGACGATAGCTGCAATTTTCGGCCACCTGGCGGGCGAGGATCCCACGCTGCAGCCCTGTGGGAAAAGTGACAGCAACACGAACCCGTGGGCGAAAATGTTCGATGAAAATCTGCAGCTTTACAGAGGGATCAGTGGGACCGAGAGCTTCTTTAGGATCTGGGACGACGTGGGATGTTCTTGGCGTGAAATCTTCGACCCCGGCTCCGAGTCCCCCCATGATTTTCTGAAGTTCGACCCCTCTCTCCTCCGCGCGTCGGCCTTTACTGACTATGCTGAATGGTGCACTCGATTTCCCGAACTCCACCACCGAGAAGAACAAAGCGAACGTATCGTTACATGTCTGATAAAGAACTCCGACGGTGCCCCCCGTGGCCTAAAGTTCGACACGTACAGGGCTCTAGCGGGACACCAAACGAACGGGCATAGTGGGGTGGAAACTAATCAATGTCCTTATTGTCTGAGTGTAGCTCGAGACGTCCACAACGCCCGCAGGCATTTAAAGAATTCGCAAGGATATGGCAGGTGTTTGGTGGGAAGAGCTCAGATGTCTTGGGAACTGGAGGTCTTACCCGAATGGAAGTGCCCGATGTGCCCAGAGAGTGATTCCGTACTCTTTGAATCACTACCCCCAATCTCAACCTCTCCCAGTGCTCCACCATGCCCGCGCTCCTGGAAGGAGGCGCGAGGGGAGACTCTGGAGACCGCAGGGAGGGCAACAGGGACAATAAAGCCAAACAGGACGACAAGAATGGTGCAGCCGAGGTCTCGGCCGCACTCATAAGCACGATGAACGACCCGACGAAGAAGCTACTCTGCCTGCTGATGAAACAGAACTTGAAGTTATCTCAGCAACAGCGGGACATAGGAGGCGTGGTGCTCGATACCTGCATCGTGCCAGCGGATCATGTGATCGTCGCGTAAGTGAGCGAGCAGACAGTCGCCTACGCAACACAACTCAAAGAGCAAGGCAACGATCATACGCTGGGCCCACCGTTCACATGGGCACTGGGAGGTCTACTGAAGGGCCTGACGACTCTAGGAGAAGCAATCGGGGCCAAGAACGCAAATGAGCTGAGCACGGCATTCGCGGAATACGGAGAATATACCACACATCAGAAGTGCGAGCTCGTTCTATTCTGCAGACAGGGCAAGATGTTTCAGAACGAGTCGCGCCGCCTGGCACTTTCAGTTCGAGGCCCACTTTACAGGAATATGGTTGTGGAAGCTATCTGCCATGTTCCCAACGTGAAGCGCAAATGCGGCAGGGCCCCTGCCGCGTACATGGAGCGCGAGATTCAGCAACTGCTCGAGAATTTACTCAAGTAAATGTTGTGGACGATGGCACTGTGAATGTGGTTGTGAATGACACTTTGATTGTTGATGATATTTCGGAACCAGAGATTCTGAACGCAACCGCCCCTTGGACTCCAGCTGAACGTGAAAGTTTCCTGTCGCAAGATCAGGTACAGAGGGAGGATGATCTGAACCCGAGTGAAGCCGCCCGCCTCTAGCTTTGTCCAGCCTCCCCCTTCTCCTTCAAAGCCTCCGATCCCCCTCCGAACGAAGAGAGCCCGCGCGAAGCCGCTAGGTCTCTTTTGCCATCGACCCCTTCTCTGAATCCTACCCACTCTCCGAATGACCTGAGCCAGCGAGAAACCGCCAGTTCTGTTCAACCCTCTCCACCTTCTTTGAGGCCTCCGAAACCTCCTTCGAATGCCCACCTGGTTGCTGAGTTGTTGGTTTCCCTCGGAATTTTCCCTGGGTCTCACCTGTATGAAAAGCTTTTCAGCAGTAAACATGCTCTTCGAATGGCACAGGAGAAGGCCAATCGTTCTGAGTTACTCGTGTCCCCTGTGGCTACGTCATGCGTCGGTGGCTGCAGGGGCCAGGCTGGCCCCATCTCGAGGCCATAGCCGCGGCCCTGGTGCGTAGAGCATGGCATACGCGCCCTCCTCCCAAAGAACGAGGTTCACTGTGCCAGAGCCAACCTCAAGGCCTGTAAAGCCTCACAGGTTTGCGCGTTTGATGAACACTCGTCGCGAGTAAGAGCACTCCCGAACAAGACACGTCGACAATGTTGGCACTTAAGGTGTGCGATCAGATCAGATCCTCCTCCTCCTCCTCCTCCACCTCCTCCTCCTCCTCCTCCTCCCTCTTCCTTCTCCTTCTCTTCATCCTCCTCCTCCTCCTCCGCCACCGCCTCCCCCTCCTCCTCTTCCTCCTCCCTCCTCCTCCTCCTCCTCCTCCTCCTCCCCTCCTCCTCCCCTCCTCCTCCTCCTCCCCCTCTCCCTCCTCCTCCTCCTCCTCCTCCTCTCCCTCCTCCTCCTCCTCCTCCCCCCTCCCCCCTTCCCCCTACACAAGAACTCAATATGAATACTACTCTCCCTCTTCCCCTGATGACGGTTTGAAAGTGGCCGACCCCCCCCCCGCGTACTGTTTTTTCAAACACAGGTTTCCCCGGAGTTGGGTTTTCGCCTGCATTTGTTTCCAAAATGCTGCTCTCGCTGAGGCGCCGGCCTCATTTTCGGGCCCCGCTCGTTCCGAATCGTGCTCCCGCTGCGGCGCTGGCCTCATTTCCGTGCTTCCGCTCGTTCCGAATCGTGCTCCCGCTGCAGCGCTGGCCTCATTTCCGCGCTTCCGCTCGTTTCGACTCGTGCTCCCGCTGCAGCGCTGGCGTCATTTCCCGTGCCATGCCACGGCATGCAATGCAATGCTAGGTTGATACTACGCTTTGCGGTGCTCTTCTACGCCATGCCATGCCGTGCTCTACAATGCATCGCGTACCCTTTCGGGATCATTGCCCTGCTCGACATCCGACTGAGCGAGTAGGGAGGGGATCTGACCCATGGCAAGGGATGGGAGGGAGGGGTAGGATGTCAGATATGACGCGAGCGCACCTAGCTTGCCCCTCCCCCTCTCCCCCTCTCCCCCTCTCCCCCTCCCCCTCCCCCCTCCCCCCTCCTCCTCCTCCTCCTCCTCCTCCTCCTCCTCCTCCTCCTCCTCCTCCCTCTTTCCTCCTCCTCCTCCTCCTCCTCCTCCTCCTCCTCCTCCCCTCCTCTCCCTCCTCCCCTCCCCTCTCCTCCTCCTCCTCCTCCTCCTCCTCCTCCTCCTCCTCCTCCTCCTCCTCCTAGGGACGTCGTCCTGGGGGAAAGTCGGGAAAGTCCTCCTCCTCCTCCTCCTCCTCCTCCTCCTCCTCCTCCCTCCTCCCTTTCCCCCCCCCCCCTCCCCCCTCCCCCTCTCCTCCTCGTCCTCCTCCTCCTCCTCCTCCTCCTCCTCCTCCTCTTCCTCCTTCTCCTCCTCCTCCTCCTCCTCCTCCTCCTGACCCTCGGCAAGAGTGACCTCCGGTGCGCGGCTTTTGTGCGGGGCCGCGGGGTGACCAAACAGGAGCGCGCAAGACGCTGCTGCCGCACCGCGTTCGGCAATCGGGGGGCCCACTGGGCCCGCGCCAAAAAGGTCACTTCGGCGAAAGGTCACTCTTACGTGTAGTGTAGTCGATTCGTGAGCCTAGAATTGCAATGGTCCTCACTCCAGCGTCTTGACTAGAGGAGAGCAGACGGGGCCACCCTCGTGATAAACACCCCGGGAAGCGACGCCGTTTAGTATACGCACCGAGGCAATCGGACAGGGCAGGGCTGGCTAGTAAAAGCCCATGAGCGATTTAGCGAGCCCCAATTACGAAGGAGCCCCCAGGGACACACAAGTAAACGCACCCGAGGAGGCAATCCGACAGGGCAGGGCTGGCTGGTAAACGCCCATGAGCGATTCAGCGAGCGCCAATTATGAAGGGACCCAGGGACACACAAATAACTACACACTACCCACACATCCCAGGACTCCCCATACGTTTTCCATATGCTCTGGATGTTTCTCTTCCCCTCCACTTCCCGTATGTTCCCATCTTTTCTCTGGAATCGGCGATACTTTGTGCCTGTGTTTTTCCCCTCGTGGAATTAGGGGGGTCGGGGTGTTGTCCTTCCCTTGATGGACTGTAGAGCGCAAGAAAAATCCTCCCCGATGGCGCAAGGCATGTTTAGCCTCTGCGCCTTCCACTTCGGCTCTGCCCATTCCCTCGCGGAGGCCCTCGTCACCCGCCTGCTGCCCCATCGTCTCCCTCCCCGTCCTCCTTCCCCTCCCTCCCTGTTCCCCTTCCTCTCCCCCCTCCCCACTCTTCCTCATCGCGCTTCTCGCTGACACCCTCTTGTCCGCCTCCTCCTTCCATCCTCTCCCCCTGCCCTTCCCCCAAGCCGCTCCCCCGCATGCGCATGGCACCCACGGTCACCCCTGACATGATCGGCGCCAACCATGTCTGAGGGCAAGAGGGAACATAACGAAAATTATGCTAACGGAGTTCCCCCCATAAAGATATTCACGGTTTCGTGGGACCCATGGGGTACGACAACATCAACACGAAGGAGAAGCTCATCGAACGAGTAAGTACGCACGAAAGGGCAGACGAAAGAAAGGAGAAGGGAGGACAGGTGCTCAGGAAACGAAGCCTTGTAAATATGACGGTTTCTTGATACCCTCCTCGCTCTGGCGGGGCCCCGCTGGAAAGGGGGAGGGCTACGAAACCTGGTAAAGAATAATGCTTTCCGCGACCCTCCTCGTGCAAGCGCGGCCTCTCTGGAGGAGTGGATGGGGGACACGAAACCGTGTAAACTGCATTGTTTTCCGATACCCTCCTGGAGGAGGAGGAGGAAGATGGATGATGGTGAAGAGCAGCAGCAGTATCATCGTCATCATCATCATCATCATCATCAGTATCAGCATCAGCATCATCATCATCATCATCATCATCATCATCATCATCAGCATCAGCATCAGCATCAGCATCAGCATCAGCATCAGCATCAGCATCAGCATCATCATCATCATCATCATAATCATCACCATCGTCGTCGTCAGCATCATCGGCATCATCATAACCATCATCATCATCAGCATCATCATCATCATCATCGTCAGCGTCATCGTCATCGTCATCATCATCATCGTCGTTGTCGTCGTCGCCATCATCGCCATCATCATCATCGTCATCATCATCACCATCACCGTCCTTGGCATCATCATCGTCCGCATCGTCGTGGACGTCATCACCATCATCATCAGCATCGTCGTCAGCATCATCAACAGCACCAGCAACGTCAGCATCAGCAGCAGCATCGTCACCATCACCAGCATCTGCATCATCATCCTCGTCGTCGTCGTCGTTGTCATCATCGTCATCGTCATCATCATCACCATCAACATCATCATCATCATATTCGTCGTTATCGCCATCGTCATCGTCCATCACCAGTATCGCCATCGTCATCGTGAACATCAGCATAACCATCGTCATCCACATCATCATGATGAAACCTTCCTCATCGAAGAACTCCCCCTCCTCATCACCCTCCTCAGTGGGAGGAGTAGGACGTATGATGGATAGGTAATGTTCTGCCCTCCTCCTCACCCATGTCAGTGGGAGGGGCACGATACCATTTAAATAGTGTGGGTTTCCGATACCCTCCTCGCTCAGGCGGGGCCTCCCTGGAGGGGTGGGAGGGGCACGAGACCATGTAAATAGCATGGGTGTCCGATACCCTCCTCGCTCAGGCGGGGCCTCCCTGGAGGGGTGGGAGGGGCACGAAACCATGTAAATAGTAGTGGTTTCCGATACCCTCCTCGCGCAGGGGGGGCCTCCTTGGAGAGGTGGCGAAACCATGTGAATACTATGGCTTTCCGATACCATCCTCGCTCAGGCGGGGCCTCCCTGGAGGGATGGGAGGGGCACGAAACCATGTAAATAATAAGGGTTTCCGATACCCTCCTCGCTCAGGCGGGGCCTCCCTGGGGGGGTGGGAGGGCACGGAACCATGTCAATAGTATGGTTTCCGATACCCTCCTCGCGCACGCTGGAGGGGTGGAAGGGGCACGAATCCATGTAAACAGTACGGGTTTCCGATGCCCTCCTCGCGCAGGCGGGGCCTCCCTGGAGGGGAGGGAGGGGCACGAAACCATGTATATAGTATGGGTTTCCGATACCCTCCTCGCTCAGACGGGGCCTCCCTGGAGGGGTGGGAGGGGCACGAAACCATGTAAATAGTATTGGTTTCCGATACCCTCCTCGCTCAGGCGGGGCCTCCTTGGAGAGGTGGCGAAACCATGTGAATACTACAGGTTTCCGATACCCTCCTCGCTCAGGCGGGGCCTCCCTGGAGGGGTGGGAGGGGCACGAAACCATGTAAATAGTAGGTTTCCGATACCCTCCTCGCTCAGGCGGGGCCTCCCTGGAGGGGTGGGAGGGGCACGAAACCATGTAAATAGTAGGTTTCCGATACCCTCCTCGCTCAGGCGGGGCCTGGGAGGGGCACGAAACCCTGGAGGGGAGGGAGGGGCACGAAACCATGTCAATAGTACTGGTTTCCGATACCCTCCTCGCTCAGGCGGGGCCTCCCTGGAGGGGTGGGAGGGGCACGAAACCATGTAAATAGTATTGGTTTCCGATACCCTCCTCGCTCAGATGGGGCCTCCCTGGAGGGGTGGGAGGGGCATGAAACCATGTAAATAGTATGGGTGTCCGATACCCTCCTTGCCTAGGCGGGGCCGCTCTGGAGGGGTGGGAGGAGCACGAAACCATGTAAATAGTATGGGTTCCAATACCCTCCTCGCTCAGGCGGGGCCTCCCTGGAGGGGAAGGAGGGGCACGAAACCATGTACATAGTACGGGTTTCCGATACCCTCCTCGCTCAAGCGGGGCCTCCCTGGAGGAACAGGAGAGACACGAAACCTAGTAAATAGTGTGGTACTCCGATACACTGGTCGCTCTTGCGGGTATGGTATGGTATGGTATGGGTAGTTTGGTATGGTGTTGTATGGTATGTGTAGTATGGTATTGTATCGTATGGTAGGTATGCTATTGTATGGTAGGTATGGTATGGTATTGTATGGTAGGTATGGTATGGTATGGTGTGGTGTGGTGTGGTATGGTACGTATGCTATATAGTATGGTTGGTATGGTATGGTATTGTTTGGGATTGTGTGGTATGTATGGCATGGTATGGTGTGGTATGACATGGTAGGTATGGTATGATATGGTATTGTTTGGTTGTGTGTGTGGTATGGTATGGTATGGTATGGTATGGTATGGTAGGTATGGTATGGAATGGTAGGCATGGTATGATATGGGAGGCTGGAATGGTAGGCATGGTATTGATATGGGAGGCGGGAGGCGGGAGGAAGAAGAAGAGGATGTTCTGGGGAAAAAAAACAAGAACCCCACTCAGGATGTGGGGAATAACCCTCAAAGGAAAAGCGGCAAGGCCGTCAATTGGAATCGGCCTCGGCAAACGTCACAAGGCGTCGGGGGGGGGGGGGCAGGCGCGTACTAAAGGAAGGGATATTGATGATGCGAATCACGAGGGACGACGAAGGGACGGGAAAGGGAGATTGGATGCAGAGGCGTAAAGGGTTGGAGGAGGGGCGGGGTTTGAGGGAAGGGGGAGCCGCGCGACCCCCCGACGAAGCACAGCTCGGCGGCGAACCCGGGGTATGGAAGTAAGAGGGGGCGGGCCCTCTCAGAAGGCGGCGGGGCTTCTCAAAAGCAGTCGCGCCTGGGCGGCTCCACACAACGTCGGAGAGCTTGTGAGGAGCCCCGCGGCTATCTGAACTGACCTGCCCCCTCTCGCTTCCCCCCTCCTGGGCGCTCCGCCGACCAACTGGCGGAAGCTGCGTGCCCTCCCTCCCCCTGGGGGGGACTGACCAGCCTGGAACATATCCCTATCCCTATGCTGGGCACCTCCTCATCACGATGCCAATATTAGGGATTCCCATATGTTTTGAGGGCGAATCCCTAAGATTGTCATCGCCTTTTGGCGTGTCAATCTTAGGGATAGGGATACGTTCGAGGCTGGTAAGGGACCCCCTTACGCCGGCGGTCTCCCGAGCGGGGCTTCGAAGCCGACCGGCCCCCAGGAGGGTTATATCGAGCACAGCTCCCCCGATTCAGGTTTGCCTGCCCCGATGTTGTACCATTGTGGATGCCACGGTAATGGACACCCTCACAGGCCTATCATTGAGTTTAACATGTGTCAAAAAACCAGAAGCATGTTCTGAACATGGTTTGAACACGTTCTTACATGCTTAAAGCATGTTTACGTCATGCTTTAGGCATCTGGACATTATTTGGCAACATGCTTCCTCTTCAGCGGTCGTCCTCCACAATTCTCGGGAGCGGCCAAGAGGGGGGTATCCAAGAGGGGGGGGTGCACATCATGACCGGCGGCATGTGCGCGGCAGAGGGGGGGGACGTAATGAAATAAGAAGAGGCGCCCTGAGATCCGGGGAAATATCATGGCCCACGCCATGATATCCACCCCCCCTAGTCATCCCCTCCCTCCTTGCCGCCCCACGACAATGGACACCCTAACAGACCGATCATTGAGTTTAACATGTGTTAAAAACGAACCGGAAGCATGTTCTAAACATGTTCTTAAACACGCTGTTAATGCTTAAAACATGTTTTAGACATCTGGAAACTATTGGGCAACATGCTTCCTCTCCACTGGTCCTCCATAGTGCTACAATCGTGGCCCAGTCGATGGCTCCTCCCACTACGGGCCCGACGTCGGGCCCTGGCGGCGGCAGCGCGCTCGCCCGAGCAGCGGCGGGCCCAAAGATCCTGCAGCAGCGTCGGGGACGGGAGGGTCTTCTTGAAGAGCTCCAGGGACTCGGCCGGCCGGGCGACGACCGCGCGGCAACACGATCGCGCGAGCGCGGTAGCGTTAAGTAGCGCATGTCCTAGGCACCTATTGAGCAAACGTTGAGGATACACAAACAATACGCAAAACTAGTCAAACATGAATGACACATCGTCCCCATACTAATCCTTCCTTTTGTTTTTAAACATTCTTCCAATAAAGGGGCACGCCCGACTTAACGGTAGAGGGCACGCACACCGAAACACGCACGCGCAAGCGCTCATACGCACTTGAACCCACGCATGGCCGCGTAACCGTGTTTGGTTTCACGTGCGAGTGCACGCACGTTTATTCAGTTTGTACCAGGTTCTGGCGCGTGAGTTCAACTCAATGAAGCGGCGGGGCATGCTCGAGTCTTACGTTTCACCGATGTTACAAATGCCCACGCGGACTTTCCGAGTCGGCGCTGGGGCCGCCCTCCCAACAAACCTGGCGGTGTTGGGCGCGGGGCGTCGTCGCTGTTCAGGATCTTGATCGTCTCAGCGATGGCGAGGAGCTCGTCGGTGCGGAACCGCCCGCCGCTGGCGTCGGCAGCGCTACAGCACGTGGACCAGTACAGTGGCGCCGTGCCCCCCCTCCGGGATTTCTGGCATCGTGCGCGCCTCGCCTCCTCCCCCCCTCCCCCCTTCCTCCCTGCCCCTCCCTCCTTCCTCCCTCCTCCCTCCTCCCTGCCCTCCCTCCCTCTCTTTCCCTGCCCTGCCCCGCCCCACCCTGCCCGAACCGACCCTATCTTTACTTCCTATGATTAACCACCCCCGCATCCCCACCTAGCCGGCCGATAGCAACCCCGCCGTCCGAACTGTCAAAGAGAAACACAAACTCAACTTTTGTCTCGCGAACACGTCGTGGAATGGCGCAAAATGTAGCAGAATGGCACCAGAATGAACATCGCTTGGGTAACAGGAAGCGGGCGGTCGCGTCCTATCCATCCAAAACATACAAATTCAAAGTTTTTCTCGTCGACATGGACTTTCTTGTCGTCAGCGCTGTGTAGAATGAAAGGAAAAATGGGACGAGGCGCGCATCGCGCCCTCGGACGCCTGGCCAACCCTGCGCGGGACCCGCCGTCCTACCTGTCCAAAAACACCGCAACGTCGGCGTTTTTCTTGCCAGCATATACTTTCTCCTCGTCGGCCCTGCGAACTCGCGTGGCGGGAAGGGGGCGCGGCGCGCATCACGCGGGGACGCCGGTTCGTCAACATGGAATTTCTTGTCGTCGACGCTGCGGCCCGCCGGGTTGAGGAGCTGGGCGGGCGGCAGGATAGAATGCCTCAAACAAGTGCGGTTCGCCGACGGCGCGCCCGTTGTCGTGTCCACGTAACAGAGACCTTTGGCAACAGTGACCTCTGGTGCGCACGAATCAAACCAAAATCGGCCCTTGGACCCCTCTGGCCGCGGTAAAGAGGGCCCCCCCCGAGGGCCAAAATGCAGCGTACAAAAGGTCACCCCGCTTAAAAGTCACCCTGACGTGTCGGCGACGTTGTGGCGTCGCGGCCGTTGTCGGCTGCCGCGGCGCCGGCGGCGAATTGTCCGAGCGCCTCCATGGCGGGACTGCTGGGCAGCGGGGCCGGGTTTCTCGGGGGACGGGGTGCACTCGGAGCTGAGCCGACCCAGCGATGACGGTGCAAATGGCATTGCGAAGAGGGCGCTATATCCAAGAGGCCCTCAGGCGTATACCAGAAAGCTCCCAGGACGCCCCGCGAATTCCCAAGAGGCATTCTCCTCTTCCTCCTTAGTGTTTCCCTCCCTTCCTCTCTCCCTCCTCCTCCTCCTCCTCCTCCTCCTCCTCCTCCTCCTCCTCCTCCTCCCCTCTCCTCCATACGCGGCAGGAGCGAAACCATTGGCGGTGCAACGCGCGTGGCTGGAATGAGACTCGGCGCACTTCGCGCGCTGGACATGTTGTCGCCGACGATGTAACATGAGAGGCCAGAGCGGGGCGCGGCGTACATCGCGCGCGGTCTTGTTTCTCGTCGACGTCTAGCCGCCCACGATAAAAGATGAGCGACAGGCGTCGGACGCGACGCACTTGCTTCTTATGTTGTGGGAGGGCAGGTGGGAGTGGACGGAGCCCTCTGGCTCGTTCGAGCAGGCTAACTTGACCCTACCCTACCCTACCCTACCCTCCCTTCCTCTCTCCCTCCTCCTCCTCCTCCGCCTCCTCCTCCTCCCCCTCCTCCTCCTCCTCCTCCTCCTCCTGCTCCTCCACCTCCTCCGCCTCCTCTTCCTCCTCCGCCTCCTCCTCTGCCTCCTCCTCCTCCTCCGCCTCCTCCTCCTCCCCCCTCTCCTTCTCCTAGGGAGAAGCGGAGGGGAGGGATGAAAGCGGAGCAACAAGGAAGGGAGGGGAGGCTGGCGGGTAGAATGAGGGAGGCGGGACGAGATAATCGGTGAGCGAGGAACAAAGACGACGGACGAGGAATGTAGGAGCGCGGACGGAGGAGCGAGAAGGGACAAGGGTCGACTGACAAGTACTTGCCATCGCTCGGACGTCCATTCCCCGTGCGTTTTCGGTTTCGTGCGTGCTTTTTTGGCTCGATGGTACAGGATGCTGCTCGATGGCCGTCGCCGAGAAAAAATGCACACGTCCAAGCGATGCTAAGAGGAAGGAAAGAGGAGAGATGAGGGAGAGAGAAGAGATGAGAATCTGAATCGAGGTCGGAGGTTGGATGAAGAGGGGGATGGGGGGGAAGGGAGGAAGAGGGACGGGGCAGGACGGGCGTGAGGGAGGAATGATGAGGGGGAACAGCGACGACGACGAGGAACGACGAGGATAAAAAAGCCGAGGAAGAAATTGTGCGACAGGGGGGGCGGGAATAGAGTGAGGTTCTGGTCGCTCTGGGGGTGCTCACCAAGCGAACCTGCGACATGAGCTCATGAATGCTGCTCATCAAAATGATGTCCATCAGACCTATGGGTGTTGGTGGTTTAGGGTGTCATCTTTTCCTAAGCCTTAAGCGGCACCTTCTACCCAGTGGTCTGGACGGAGGGGAGGTCGCGAGCAATTAGAGCATCCAGAATGGTTTGGCATCAAAATCCGCCACCGTGCCTCTGGGCACGGAGCCCCAGTCCTCAGTCCTGAGAAATCATTTAGGGGCCCAGAACCAAAGTTGCCGAATCTCTCTGGGCTCCTCCTCGTCCTCCTCCTCCTCCTCCTCCTCCTCCCTGGGGTCTTGTCGCATGGATTTATCCGGACCCAGAGACCCCCAAGACAGACACAGAGAGCTCCAAGACGCCCCCTAAGACGGTCCAAGAGGGCCCCGAGTCGCCCAGCAATCGCTCCTGGACGCCCACGATGGCCCCCAGATGGCCCAAGAAGCCGCCAAGGCTCCCAAAAGAGGCCTCCAAGAGGCCTCCCCTGAGGGCCCCAAGAGGCCAAAATCATTGACGGTTTCTGCATCAATTTTGGTGTTGTCGCCATTTCGGCTTCCCGACGCTCGCAGACGCCCCTAGAGGCCCCCGAGACCGTTCCAAGACGGCCCAAGAGCCCTCCCCTCCAAGATGGCCCCGAAACAGCCCAAGAGGGCCCCAAGACAGGCCTAGAGGCGCCCAACACTGTCCAAGAGGGCCTCAAGACGGCTCCAAAAGGAGCCCCAAAGAGGGAACACACATCGAAAATCCAAGCCTTCCATCCCAAGAAGCTCCCAGGAGGCCCCAAGAGGCGCTCGTGATGCCCCCGAGAGGTCCCCAAGAGGCGTCCAAACTGCTTCCAAGATGCCCCTGAGAAGCCTCCCACGAGATCCCGACGAACATCGAATAAGCCTCATACCCACAACCCAGGCACGGTGGCGGAATGGGCCGAAGGCCATTCGACAAACAGGGATACCCAATGTGGCCTCAGATGCGGCACAGCGTGGTTCAACTTGGTCCGATGATGGCCTACAGCATGGCGCCGAAGGACACCTCGACCGCCACAAGACGGCCCGAGGTGGCCATGTGCCCCCACGGGAATTGATCGCCCACGAGAAACGAACATGGCCAAACATACTGTTCCGCAACGTTTCGCTTCTGACGGGCTTCTAGGACCCCAAGATGCCCCAGGACAAGCCCGAGAGGGGCCCATAAATAATGGACCACATGGGTCTCGTAACAATAGGTCGGTGGCAACATCTGGGAGCCTCCCATCCCATCTTGTCGGCTCTTGCGAGTCGACGCTAATCGACGCTAAATCGACGCCGATCGATGCTAAATCGACGCTGAATCGGATCTGTACCATCGACCCTAAAACACTAATCGAAACTAGTCGACGCTAAAGACGGAATTCCGAGGGTATAACAGGCTACCATGATTTGCGATCTGGGAATAGCCGAAGACAAGCTCTCTGGTTTCGAGGATGGCCCCAAGTCGATAAAGGGCTGAACGACTTCTGCTGTTCCTCCACTCGCGCTGAAGCGTACACAAACTCCTCCAGATGTCACTGAAGGTCTTTGGACTTACCTGGGTGTCTCCAGATGTACCATGGTGTACATGGCTTCGCTCCGATCTGTCGGGCCTGATCCCAGCAAGTCGATAGGAGAATAATCGTCGAGCCCTTAAGGCGCAAGAGGGCATCGAAGGTTCCACACACGATGCTCAGCAACACGATGCCTGTGACGTGGCTGCCGTGAACAAAAACCCTAAAAGACATGTCGGGGCCGCCGCCGCGCGCACAGCGGCGGCAGCGCGTCGCGCGAG
>CAUYUJ010009041.1:0-10000 GCA_963575745.1 Prorocentrum cordatum | reverse complement strand
GCCTCACTCCTCCTCTACTCCTTCCTCCACTCCTCTCTCCTCCTCCTCCTCCTCCTCCTCCTCCTCCTCCTCCTCCCCTTCTCCCTCCTTCCCCTCCTCCCCCTCATTCCCCTCCCTCCCCCCCTCCTCCTCCTCCTCCTCCTACCTCCTCTCTCCTTCTCCGCCTTGCCGGAGGCCTCCAAAAATTCATCCTCCAGGCATCGATGGCGCGTGGTCAAGTAGAAGGTCCCGGCCTAGGGAACTCCTCTCCACCCGCCTCCTCCTCCTCCTCACTCCTCCTCCTCCTCCTCCTCCCCTCCTCCTCCCCTCGCCACCTCCCCCTCGCTCCCCCTCACACCCCTCCACCTCCTCCTCCTCCTCCTCCTCCTCCTCCTCCTCCTCCTCGTCTTCGTCCTCGTCCTCCTCCTCCTCCTCCTCCTCACCTCCTCCTCCTCTCACGGCAGGTCAACTTGGACCTCTCGACGGCTCGGCTCGGCTCTTCGCGGCCTCCCGCACGGCAACGGCACCGGCGGGGCGAGGGCCACGCTGCCGAGCCCGTGCCCAGGCCGGGCGTTGGCAGAACTGTGCTTCGTGGGACCTGGTTCAGTGACGTGTCGGGGATGGACAGAGGCCCCCCGCCATGAGATCCACCCCCCGCCATGCAGAATCATGGCCCCCGCCATGAGATCCACCCCCCTCGAGTCAGCACCCCCCTCTTTGCCGCCCCCAAACTTCCAAGATCTTCCCATCTGTCCTGGGGGATCGACGATCCATGGTGCCTCTCTGAGTGTTTTCTGTTTCGGGGATGGACAAACCTCCCTTCAGTGAAACGTGGTTTGGTGAAAACGACCTCAGGCCCAAACCTGGCGGGCGCAAGCCTGGAAAAGGACGGCCGCAGCGCCCTCTCGAGCGCCGAAAACGGACAATTCACTAATCGACGTGTTAGGGTGGGAGGTCTGTCCACCCCCGAACGTGTGCTGGGGACGTCCCCCCCCCCGCCCCGTTCCACTGACCAGAACTGCCGTCACCCGAAAAAAAACAACATCTGCGGCAGACCTGGTGTAGAGATTCTGGCCACTTTCGGGGCTCCGGGGCCCTACCACTCATCGGATCCCCTCACCCAAGGTCCTGGCTATACCCGACCAGGCCCTCTCCCCAGAGACACGCCCCGGGATTCAGCACTCGGCACCCTCCGAGGAACCGTGCCACGGCATGGGCTGGTGGGGTATCAAAATGTAAGGGAACGTCTCGTCTGGCTTGGCGACGGAGCGCGCCGCTTCTGGACGGAAGCGGGGCCCGAAGCTACAGTCGAGGCGTTGACCTAAGGAACCCTAAATAAGGAACGAGGCCCCTTTTTCCCATAGGTTCAACCTCGATCTCCCATCGGGAACATAAGGAAAACCTGAGACAAGCTGTGAAACAATTAAGGAACACGGAGCCCCTCCCCAACGAAAAGGGTTCCTTCTTCAGCGCCCCGACAATAATCCGTGCGCCCGAGCTCGGAGGCGTGGGCCTTTTCCCGGCTCTGCGCTGCACGGGGTCCGCGGGCGCACCGGGCGGCAGGCCACCTCCCCGTCAGCCGCCCCACTTCGGGACGTCGAGCTCGAAGCCGTTCTTGTGGAAGGCGAAGCGGTTCCTCTCCCGCTTCTCCCACCTTTATGTTGCATCCTCGGGGGACCTTGTCTGTCCCGTCGCGGCCTTATCCGCGTCGAATCCGTGTCGAATCCATGTCGGACTCGTCGGATCCGTGTCGAATCCGTGTCGAATCCGCGTCGAATCCACGCCAAATCCGCGTCGAGTCCGCATCGAGCCCGTGTCGGGTACAAGAAAAGACGCAAATTTTGGAGACAGGCCAGGTCCCCCGAAGATGCAACATAACCACCTCTGCAGACGAGAGGGCTGCATCAGCTCACTCCGAGCTGCGCCCTGAACCGAATCGACAAGCCGGCTCAGCGATCGGCGTGGATCGGATCGGCGGAACTCGGCAGCCGAGCCATGAGAAATTGGGAGGAAATCGGCATGCCCCCCCCCCCCCCTTGGATCCGCTGGGGGTGTTGGGCACGTGCTGTCCGAACGGGCGGAGGGGGGATGGAGGAGGAGGAGGAGGAGGAGGAGGAGGAGGAGGAGGAGGAGGAGGAGGAGGAGGAGGAGAAGGAAGAGGAGGAGGAGGAGGATGAGGAGGATGTGGAGGGGGGGGGGGAAGGGCAAGCTTCGTCGGGAGTTTCGTCGCCCACCCCTCGATTAATATCCCACCCAAAGTAGGCCTCCATCGAGGAGTCGGAATCGGAAGCCATCGACATCGCCTCAGATCGAGTCGGAGGAATCGCAGCAGGCCCCGCCGACGCGGCACGAACCCACCGCACGTGGCGCGCTTGACCCACGTCGGGCCCACCGAGCCCCACGCTTGCGCTCTCGGGGAGACACACAATCAAAACGTACATCAAGGACGGGGTTAAGGACGCAAGACACTCGGAGGCCGCAGTCGGGATTTTTCGGGCGGCGGGCGACTCCTGCAAACGACAAAGGACGGGCCGCAGAGGCAAGGGCGCAAAGGTAGCTCAGATGAAGGCGCGCGTCCTCACTAAGCGCGTTGACTGCAAGACTCGGGGTCGGGGGACGCGGGTTGGCCTGACGGGGCCATCATGAAAATGACGCGACCCAGTCTGAAATTTGACGCGAGCTCCCACCGCAAACCTCCCACGAAAACTGGATCGTCAACACCCGAGACGCGCTCGTCAACAAGCGTCGGCAAACCCGCGTTCTGGCGTACTCGAGTCTTCTGTTTAGGTCGGGCATGTCCTCCTACAGGCGGATTTTTGACGAATAATTTCAAAAAATCAATGGGAAATCAAAAATGATCAAGCAAAACTCAAACAAGAGTTCCCAGACTATTTTTGGACAATTTTTGAACATTCTTCCTGTAGGGAGAAACTTGTGGATGCCCGCGCGGATTGTCCGAGTCGGCGCTGGGGCCCCCCTCCCAGCCCTGGCGGCGCCGCCCCCGGCGCGCCCCTCGCGCGCCGGGGCAGCGGCGCGGGGAGGCGCTGGGGGGAAGCGACCTCAGCCTGCGCGGACCTCAGACCGGGCCAGGCGAAAGGGGGGGATAGCCAAGGGGGGGGTTGGGAATGAGCTCGCGCAGCTGATTTCCCCGGCGCCTCCCGGCGCCGGGAGGCGGCCATGTATCGAGGAATGGGCCTGGTGGCGGGGTCGGAACCAGCTGCTTGCAGCAGATCTCGTAACCCCCCCTTTCCCAATCCCCCCCTTTCGTCCGGCCCGATCAGACGCTCCTGCTATCTGGGGAGACCAAAAGGTACGGGTACCGCTGCTCTCCTTGGAAACCTCTCTCGGGGTGCGCTCCGACCAGGACTTCGGGGCGAACCCGGCGTTGGCGACGAGTGCCTCCCAGGAGGCCCAAAAGGGGGAGAACGAGGCGAGGGTAGCGCTATGGGCACATTTTCCTCCCCTACCGAAATTACGTCGTGGTTGGCTTGAGCAGGAACCCACCGTCACGGCATTCCTTTAAGCCTGCCGCGTAACGTTCTTAGAAACAACAGTATGTTATAATTACCCTGGCGACGTACCCAACCCCTGCGCAAACGCGGGGCGCAAATAGTTTAGGACACTTTATAAGGGGGGCGATGACGGAGCAAGGGTTACATATGTCTGCAGACGGAATTCGGGAGACTCGCAGGAAACTGGCTTCAGGACAAGGACTAGATAAAGCTGATTAGTTGCAATCCCTGAGCAACCCTAGCCACTTCGAAAGCGGAGATCTCAGATCGCAGCCCCCCAGGGATGGCGAGGTCTAATTTGGGTCCGCGCGTGGCGACACTGTGCTGGGCCCGCCAAGCAGGCCTCGAAAGTGGCGACAGTTTCACAGATCGCAGCCCCCCCCAGCGATGGCGAGATCTAACTTGAATCTGCCCGTGGCCCTCACTGTGCTGGGCCCACCAGCAGGCCTCGAAAGTGGCGACAGTTTCACAGATCGCAGCCCCCCAGGGATGGCGAGGTCTCATTTGAATCTGCCCGTGGCCCTCACTGTGCTGGGCCCCCCAGCAGGCCTCGAAAATGGCGACAGTTTCACAGATCGCACCCCCCCAGGGATGGCGAGGTCTCATTTGAATCTGCCCGTGGCGTCACTGTGCTGGGCCCCCCAGCAGGCCTCGAAAGTGGCGACAGTTTCACAGATCGCAGCCCCCCAGGGATGGCGAGGTCTAATTTGAATCCGCGCGTGGCCCTCACTGTGCTGGACCCCCCAGCAGGCCTCGAAAGTGGCGACAGTTTCACAGATCGCAGCCCCCCAGGGAAGGCGAGGTCTAATTTGGGTCCGCGCGTGGCGTCACTGTGCTGGGCCCCCAGCAGGCCTCGAAAGTGGCGACAGTTTCACAGATCGCAGCCCCCCAGGGATGGCGAGGTCTCATTTGAATCTGCCCGTGGCCCTCACTGTGCTGGGCCCCCCAGCAGGCCTCGAAAATGGCGGCAGTTTCGCAGATCGCAGCCCCCCAGGGATGGCGAGGTCTAATTTGAATCCGCGCGTGGCCCTCACTGTGCTGGGCCCCCCAGCAGGCCTCGAAAATGGCGACAGTTTCGCAGATCGCAGCCCCCCAGGGATGGCGAGGTCTAATTTGAATCCGCGCGTGGCCCTCACTGTGCTGGGCCCCCCAGCAGGCCTCGAAAATGGCGACAGTTTCGCAGATCGCAGCCCCCCAGGGATGGCGAGGTCTAATTTGGGTCCGCCCGTGGCCCTCACTGTGCTGGGCCCCCCAGCAGGCCTCGAAAATGGCGACAGTTTCGCAGATCGCTGCCCCCCAGGGATGGCGAGGTCTAATTTGAATCTGCCGTGGCCCTCACTGTGCTGGGCCCCCCAGCAGGCCTCGAAAATGGCGACAGTTTCGCAGATCGCAGCCCCCCAGGGATGGCGAGGTCCAATTTGAATCTGCGCGTGGCCTTCACTGTGCTGGGCCCCCCAGCAGGCCTCGAAAATGGCGACAGTTTCGCAGATCGCAGCCCCCCAGGGATGGCGAGGTCTAATTTGAATCTGCCCGTGGCCCTCACTGTGCTGGGGCCCCCAGCAGGCCTCGAAAATGGCGACAGTTTCGCAGATCGCAGCCCCCCAGGGATGGCGATGTCTAATTTGAATCTGCCCGTGGCCCTCACTGTGCTGGGCCCCCCAGCAGGCCTCGAAAATGGCGACAGTTTCACAGATCGCAGCCCCCCCAGGGATGGCGAGGTCTAATTTGAATCTGCGCGGGGCCCTCACTTTGCTGGGCCCCCCAGCAGGCCTCGAAAATGGCGACAGTTTCGCAGATCGCAGCCCCCCAGGGATGGCGAGGTCTAATTTGGGTCCGCCCGTGGCCCTCACTGTGCTGGGCCCCCCAGCAGGCCTCGAAAATGGCGACAGTTTCGCAGATCGCAGCCCCCCAGGGATGGCGAGGTCTAATTTGGGTCCGCCCGTGGCCCTCACTGTGCTGGGCCCCCCAGCAGGCCTCGAAAGTGGCGACAGTTTCACAGATCGCAGCCCCCCGCAGGCAAGACAGGAGGAGGCAGGCAGGAGGCAGGAGGGAGGCGGGAGGAGACGCGACCACACTGCTCTATTCAAAACGAATACCCAACCAAGGAGGGTTGGGAATACAATGTTCTTATAACAGAAGCCCGACGTGCTAAACCAAGACAGTCTCGGCCAAAAACGTAATATCAGAACATTCTGTGGTGGGCCTATAGGCGAGCCAGGACGCTGCGCCTCTGCCTGCTCCTCCTCTGCCGTAACTGCATCGTGGTTGGCTCTTCTGACCTCTGCTTGTAGCGGACCGGCGGCATCGCCCTCGGCCAGTCCCACTTGTAGATGCTGTTGCCGCCGAACGGGCCCCGCCCGTGGGCCCCGAGGTAGTTCGCCTTCGCGGGGTCGTGCTCCAGCCACCAGTTCTCCTGGAGGCCCTGCGACTTGCGCCGGCCGCCCTCGTCGGGGGCTGCCATTCGTTGTGTTTCCGTCTTGCGTTTCGTCTTGCTCTGCCGGCTTTCCTGTACCGCCCTGGCAAGACGAAACGCAATACACAGCCAAAGCCCAGCAGCACGGCGTGCAGGTTCAGCCCTGCTGTGTCCCCAGCTCTTACCAGCCTGGAACATATCCCTATCACTATGCTGTGCACCTCCTCATCACGATGCCAATCTTAGGGATTCCCGTATTTTTTGAGGGCGGATCCCGAAGATTGGCATCGCCTGTTGGCGTGTCAATCTTAGGGATAGGGATACGTTCGAGGCTGGTAAAGCTCTCCGCGCAGCTCTGGAGCCCCCAGGACCTCTGGGCCTGGGGGGGGGGGGAGCCCAGAGGCCGTGGGGGCCTGCCTGGAGCCCCCAGGACCTCTGGGCCTGGGGGGGGGGAGCCCAGGGGCCGTGGGGGCCCGCCTGGAGATCCTGGGGACAACCTCGGCCAGAGGGACGCGTCTCCGACAAGGTCGAAAGGGGGCCCTGGGACACACACGTATATAACCAGCCTCGAACGTATCCCTATCCCTAAGATGGGCGAGCAAAAAGCGAGGGCAATCTTAGGATAGGCCCTCAAAAACGGAGGGAATCCTTAAGATCGGCATCGAGGTGAGGTGATGTCAAACATAGGGATAGGGATAGGGATATGTTCCAGGCTGGTAAAAATAAATAGACACAGATAACAGGATCCTCCATCCTTTCCCATATCTCCCAACCATCCTGTGGTGTTGGGTCCTCGTTTTGAAGACACGGTCCCCGCGTCCCCTTCCTCATCTCCTCCTCTTCCCCCCCCTCCTCTCCACCGCCCGCGTTCGTCCCCCACACCCATTTCGGCACATCCCTCACACATTTCGTGGCCCCATAGGGATCTCCACCGAAGCCCCCAGTGGCACCGCCCGCATGCGCCCCCACACCCAACTTGGCATTGCCACCCACCCAGTACAACGCTTCGTGGCCCCATAGGAAGCTCCACCGAAGCCCCCAGTGGGACCGCCCGCGTGCGCCCCCCACGCCCAAATTGGCATTTTCACCCACCCAGTACAGCGCTTCGTGGCCCCATAGGGAGCTCCACCGACGCCCCCAGTGGTACCGCCCACATGCGTCCTCCACATCAGATTTCGCATTTTCACTCATCCAGTACAGCGTTTCGTGGCCCCTTAGGGATCTCCACCGAAGCCCCCAGTGGGACCGCCCGCATGCGCCCCCCACACCCAACTTGGCATTGCCACCCACCCAACACAGCGCTTCGTGGCCCCATAAGGAGCTCCATCGAACCCCCCAGTGGTACCGCCCACATGCGTCCCCCCCCACATCCAATTTGGCATTTTCACCCACCCAGTACAGCGCTTCGTGGCCCAATAGGGAGCCCGATCGAAGCCCCCAGTTGGACCGCCCGCATGCGTCCCCCACACCCAACTTGGCATTGCCACCCACCCAGTACAGCGCTTCGTGGCCCCATAAGGAGCCCCACCGAAGCCCAGAGTGGGACCGTCCGTATGCGACCCCACACGCGATTTGGCACTGTCACCCACCCAGTACAGCGCTCCGTGGCCCAATAGGGAGCTCCACCGAAGCCCCAAATGGGACCGCCCGCCTGCGTCCCCATGCCCAATTTGGCATTTTCACCCACCCAGTACAGCGCTTCGTGGCCCCATAGGGAGCTCCATCGAAGCCCCCAGTGGGACCGCCCACATGCGTCCCCCACAGGGAGCTCCTCCGAAGCCTCCACTGGGACCGCCCGCATGCGTCCCCCACACCTAATTTGGCATTTTCACCCACCCAGCACAGCGCTTCGTGGCCCCATAGGGAGCTCCACCGAAGCCCCCAGTGGGACCGCCCGCATGCGTTCCCCCCCCGCCCAGCGCAGCGCTTCGTGGCCCCATGGGGATCTCCACCGAAGAAGATATTCACAATTGCCGTGCCAACAACTTCATATGGTTCGGTCCTTCGCCAGGATAATTGATGGGTTTCTGTCTTCCCCCCATTTCCCATATTTTCGCATATTTCCCGGGAAATCGACGATTAATTGTGTCTGTGTGTTTTCTCCCGTCCTGAAAGGTGTGCGGCGCCTTGATTTCTACACGCGTGGTCCCCGGAAGCTCTGACCCTTGAGCCCAGGTCGGAGACTCCGAAGGGTGTGGTTTGCAGAGGGTGCGTCTTGCAACTGGCACCCTAGGGGCACCCTGGGGTGCGGGCGAGGACCTCGGCAGAGCTCTCCGCCGCGCCCCGAGGAGGCCCGACGAGGACAACGTCGTGCTCCCCAGGTCCCGACGGTGCCGATCGCAAACCACACCCTGGCGCAACCATACCGTTTGTTGTCGCGAGCCAGGGCCTTTTTTTCGTCGCGAGTCGTTTCTTGACGGTTCCGGGGCCAGGCGAGGACCCCTGGAGGCCAAACAACTACCAGGGTTACCAGAGGCCTCCCGCCGTGACTCCTGCCAGGACTCTTGTTGGCGAAGGCACGCCGCTGGATGCTCCCAAGGGGGGGGGATTGGGACCCCCCCCCTCCCCTTTCCCCGATCCGTCGTCGGGGAACCCTCCCCCCCCCTCCCCCCTTTTCCCGATCCGTCGTCGGGACTCCCCCCCCCTCCCCTCCTTTCCCGGTACGTCGTCGGGGACCCCCCCCTCCCCCCCTTTCAAAAGGGGGGGGTCCGTCCGACCCCCCCCCTCCCCCCTTTGGCCGCCAAATTCGAACCGCCCCCCTTCCCCCCCTTCGCCACGGCGCCCCCGATCTCCGGAACCCGACCCCTACCACCCTAACTAATCCTCCCCCTTGCCCTAACCCCTAACCCCAACCCCAAACCCGCACCCTAGCCCCAAACAGCACTCACTACTCATTACGCACTACTCACTACCCACAGTTCACTACTCGCTACTCGCTACTCACTACTCACTACTCACGACTCACTACTCACTACCCACGACTCACCACCCACGTCACACTACTCACTACTCCCTACTCCCAGCCCACTACTCACTATTCACTAAAAATTATCCTGGCGAAGGACCCAACCATATGCAATTGTGGGTACCGCAATTGTGAAAATCTTCTTCGGTGAAACCACTTATGGGGCCACGAAGCGCTGCACTGGGTGGGGGGGGGCGCTGTTCTGGGTGAGTGGTGTGTCAAGTAAGATTTCCGGGACGCATGCGGACGGTCCCACTGGGGGCTTCGGTGGAGTTCCCTATGGGGCTTTACTGGGTAAGTGAAAATGCCAAATTGGGCTTCCGGGACGTATGCGGACGGTCCCACTGCAGGCTTCGGTGGAACTCCCTATGGGGCCACGAAGCGCTGTACTGGGTAATTGAAAATGCCAACTTGGGCTTCCGGGACGCATGCGGACGGTCCCACTGGAGGTTTCGGTGGAACTCCCGATGGGGCCACGGAACGCTATACTGGGTGGGTGAAAATGCCAAATTGGGCTTCCGGGACGCATGCGGACGGTCCCACTGGGGGCTTCGGTGGAGCTCCCTATGTGGCCACGAAACGCTGCATTGGGTTTGTAAAAATGCCACGTTGGGTTTTCGGGACGCATGCGGACGGTGGCACTGGGGCCTTCGGTGGAGCTCCCTACGGGGCCACGAAATTCTAGACTGGGTGGTTGAAAATGCCACAATGGGTGTTTCGGGACGCTTGCGGGCGGTCCCACTGGGGCCTTCGGTGTAGCCCCCTATGGGGCCACGAAACGCTGCACTGGGTGGGTGAAAATGCCACATAGGTGTGGGACGCATGCGGACTCTGGCACTGGGGCCTTCGGTGGAGCTGTAATGGGTAGGTGAAAATGCCAATTTGGCTGTTTCAGGACGCACTCGGACGGTGGCACTGGGGACTTCGGTGGAGCTCCCTATGTGGCCACGAAACGCTGTACTGAGTGGGGGGGACGCATGTGGACGGTGGCGCTGTGACCTTCGGTGGGGCTCCCTATGGGGCCACGAAGCGCTGTACTGAGTGGGGGGACGCATGTGGACGGTGGCGATGGGGCCTTCGGTGGGGCTCCCCATGGGGCCACGAAACGCTGTACTGAGTGGGGGGACGCAT
>CAUYUJ010009040.1:0-36591 GCA_963575745.1 Prorocentrum cordatum | reverse complement strand
CTCCTCGTCCTGCTCCGCCTCCTCTCCTCCTCCTCCTCCTCCTCCTCCTCCTCCTCCTCCTCCTCCTCCCCCTCCTCCTGGATCGACGGGAGGCGGGGGCAGGGTCCGGATTTTGCAAAACGCGCTCGACGAACTTTGAGGCCTCCCCTCGCCGCCCACCGAGCTGCCCGGAGCCGCTGATTGGCGAGGGCAGGGGTCGGATTTCGTCGCCGAGAGGCCCTGCAGATGC
Source organism: Prorocentrum cordatum (assembly GCA_963575745.1). NCBI lineage: Eukaryota > Dinophyceae > Prorocentrales > Prorocentraceae > Prorocentrum > Prorocentrum cordatum. The sequence continues at coordinate 36,362 of CAUYUJ010009040.1, read as the reverse complement.
GCACGAGGAGGCCCCAAGAGGTGCCGCAGGAGGTCCCAAGGAAGCTGCCCCAGTCAGGGGCAACGACAGAGGGGATAGGCCCAGGGGGGGAGTGCATGGACCGGGAATCGGCGATACATCACCGACAGATCCGCGATATACCCCGATAGTGAATCCGCACCTTCCTGGGCGGGTTGGGGCTACCGGGCCCCCATCGGCGATCAATGGGCGATTGGGGGTCGATGCATCCCCCCTATCGCTTGGGGGTCGATGCATCCCCCCCACCGGAGGAGGAGGAGGAGGAGGAGGAGGAGGAGGAGGAGGAGGAGGAGGAGAGGAGGAGGGAGGAGGATGGGGGATGACGTGGAGGAGGAGGAGGAGGACTAGGAGGAGGAAGATGAGGAGGAGGAGGCGGGCGGGAGGGAGGGAGGGATGGCTGCCCCCCCTATCGTTGCACCCGACCCAGACTGCCGGAGCGACCGAACACCCCCCGGTCATGCGTTCTATGTGTCGGGCGTTGGGGCCTCCGTCCGCCGCTGGAAACAATGCCGATAGATGCGACTCTGCTCATGAGGGCCCCCAGAGTTACCCAAGACGGCCCAAGAGATCATCATCATCATCATCATCATCATCATCATCATCATCATCATCATCATCATCATCATCATCATCATCAGCATCATCATTATCATCATCATCATCATCATCATCATCATCATCATCATCATCATCATCATCATCAATCATCATCATCATCATCATCAGCATCATCATCATCATCATCATCATCATCATCATCGTCATCATCAGCATCATCATCAGCATCAGCATCAGCATCAGCATCAGCGTCAGCGTCATCGTCATCGTCGTCTTCATCATCAGCATCATAATCGCCTTCCCCCCTCCTTCCCTTCACGGGCGTTCAATCTCCTCGTCCTCCTCCTCCTCTTCTTCCACCTTCTCCTCCTGCTCCTCCTCCTACTACTCCTCCCCCCCTCCCTCCCTCAATCCCCAAGACGGGCAACGAGTCCCGTGGCAATGCAAGAAGGCCCGACGCGGCACACGAGAGACATGACGAGAGGCTTCCGTAATGCCATCGAGAACGGCCCAGACTGCTAAAACCAGCGAAACGCATTCTCAAGTTGTTGCGTTATGTTTCCCTTCCTTTTCGATCTGCGATGGCTCGAAGATGACTCTGAGAGGCCCCGGGACGGCCCAGGAGGTGCCCGGAAGCCGCCGAGACGGCCAACGGTGTCCCCAAGACGACGACGATGAGGAGGACGACGACACGACCCTCCAGAGCAGACCCAGGGTCCTCCCCCCACGGCCTGTAGACTTAAGTCGGGCCTGTCCCCCTACAGGGGAATTTTCGACGAAAAAGAAGCAATATCCCAAAGATGCCCCAAAAAGGCAAAAAAATGCTCAAACAATAATCCCCCGACTATTTTTTGACGATTGTTTGATTATTTTTGGTGTATTTGTTATTTTCGTCGAAGATCCCCCTGTAGGGGGACAGGCCCGACATAACTGTAGACACAAAAGTCAATCCGAAGACCTCAGGAGGCTCCTCCGGCGCTCCCAGGGGGGCCCAAGACACTCCAGACACACGCCCCTCCGAGAAGGATTCTTCCTACAGGGCAGTTTTTAATACATGGGATGTTCAAACATATATGATTCTTCATACATGATTCATTTTTAAAAATATATGCATGAACTCATTGTTGTTTTGAGAGCTGAATCCCTGCATGTTTAATACCAAATCCGCACGCGGAGCATGTATTAGAAACGGCACTGTACACGGTGATCAGGGCGCCTCGGACAACTCCCCGTATCTTCTGTGCTACGTAACGCAATTCGGTGTGATGCCCCCTCTCCTTCACCGCCCTGGCGGGCGACGCTACACCTGCCGATGCCCAGGGAACAGCGCCGCTTGGGGGGGAAATCACAATTGGGGTTTCCTGGAAGGGCACCAGGTGGCCAACGATTACGTCTGATAGAGTTCCGATACAGCCCCAGGCGGCAGCATATGGTTCAAGACGTTCCAACAAGCACTCCGAAAAGTCACAAAACAACCCAATAGAGATCCATGGGGGATCCCCGAACCGTGTGGTGACAGTCCGTGCGGTGACCTCGGAACCCCACACGACCTCACTGCACGGTCCGTCACCGCACGGTCTTGGGACCCTGGAGGCCCCTGTCGCCCGAGACATCCTCGGAGAGGGACTCGAGTGCCAAAACCGTGCGGCGATCCCGAATCCCCACCGACTCAACACACAGTATGGTCACCACACCGTCTGGGGGCCTCCGAGTCTCAAGAGCAAGCCCAAGAGGCCTCAGAAAGGTACGCGCGGGAAGCTCAAAGGCGGCCAGGGAGAACCGTCGAGCAGGCAGGCCCCCCGAAGGGCAGAGCCAGCCACAACGACTGACTCCTGCCGTGTGGATGATACAAGATGGTCTCCAGTAGCCAGCTCCCAAACAAAACAATAGGTGTCCCGAGGGCTCAGGATAGGGAAATGGATAATGACATAAACATAGAAACTCGGTCCGCGCGGATGTCTCGGATCCGCGCTGGACCGCCCTCCCTGGCGCGCGGAGCGCCAGGGGCGGCGCCGGAGGCGCCGCCAGGGGGGTCCAGCGCGGATCCGAGAAGACGGCTCCAAACGGCTCCAGGATGGCCCCAGGGAGGTCTCAAGACAACACGGTTCAGCAAAGGCACCCTGCGGCAGGGACCGTAAGGCCAACTCTTGTAGACGACACGACAGTGTTCAATGTGGCCTGGTTCTGCGGTGGATGACGCAAGCTGCCTGTGAGCGTCGCACGAAACCAGACGGCCGCCTCGATACCAGGCGCGGCAAGAGGTCTACTTCGGCCTCATCAGGTGCAAAGGGCCACCTGTGAAGTTCCGAGGGGGGTCCTCGAAACGTGACGCGGCTCTTCTGCTGACAATCCAATCTTGGAACTCGCAACACCCGAGCAACGCATGGGACACGGAGTCTCAGGGTTTGCCTTGTCAAGCCAGGTTCGCAAGCACAGGTCATGACATGACCGCAAGGAAGCCTTCCTGAAAGACAGCCCGATGATATGTTATCAAAGCAGATGGCGCACGTCGAGTCCATGCATTTCAAATTGACGTCGCGAACGACGAAAGACGCCACGTGTAGATACGGCGGGCCACTCTGCGTCGGGACGCGAAGGCTGAACACGCACACGAACCACACAATGGAGGATAAGTCGTTGATCATCGGAATCAGAAAGCGAACGGTTGCTTCGGGTCTGTGGCTACGTTCCCTGGCTCGGTCGTCGATAGAAACCCTGTGCCAGCAGAAAATTCGCCAGCCAAACTAGCCAAGGGCGTGCTCGAATCTATACTCTTGTTCTGTCGCTACTGCGCTCCTGCGCGTGTGCGTAACAACCCCTGGGTCGGGAAGCCACTGACCCGGGTCAATGCAAACCCGGGTCAATCATGCTTTGCTAGATCTTGCAAGATCCCGCAGGATCCTGCAGGATCCTGCACGCAGACCCTGGTCAATGCCCCCCTGGCTCTGCAGGATCCTGCAAAATCCGGCGCCCTGGCTGACCCCCGTTTGCATTGACCCTCGTCTCAAGGCCTCCGACGGGGGACCACTGGAGAAAAGGTACCCCGGTGAGGTCGGCCACGGGATGTCAGAACTCCCAGGCGACCCCTAAAAGCGCCTCAGGAAGGCCCCAAGAAGCTCGGAGGAGAGCCTGAGAGGGTCCTAGCCCCGCCATCGCTCGGACGTTCATCCCCCGTACATGTTTCGGAATCGCGCGCGCACTTTTTCGCAAGATGACCCCAAATGCTCCTCGATGGTTCCCGCCGAAAGAAAAAACACACTTTCGAGCGATGCCAAGAAGACACCCAGAATGGCCGCTTGACGGCCCCAGAGGCCTCCAATTTGCCTCCAGAGGTCCACAAAATGACCTCCAACAGAGCCCCACCGTTTTGGTCAAGAAAATCCGCGTTCTCGCAGTCTGTGGGCTTCGGTCGGAACGCTCCAAGACGGCGAATTCACCCCAAGACAGCCCAAGATACCTCCAAGAGAGCTCCCAGGCAGCCCAATAACCTCCCAAGACGTCCCTATAGGGCTCCAAGAGGGGCCCAATAATGGAACAACGGACATACATCTCTAACCTTCCGCCCCGAGACTACCCTTAGTCGGGCCTGTCCCCCTACAGGGGGCTTTTCGACGAAAAATAAAACATACCCCGAAAATAATAAAAAATAATACAAAAATAGTCGGGGGACTATTTTCTGAATATGCTTTGGCCTTTTTGGGGCATTGTTGGAGTATTGTTTATTTTTCGTCGAAAATCTCCCTGTAGGGGGACAGGCCCGACTTAAGACTACCCCAGGGACTGCCAGCAAGCTGCCGAGAGGCTCTACCGACGTCCCACGGCGCACCGCTGAGGCCTCAGGCAGAACCCCAGTAAGCCCGACAGAGGCTCCACGAGGCCCCCCGAGGCTCCCAAGAAGCTTCCCCAGACACTCACATGAGGCCCCCAAGATCCCTCCAATAGGCCCCCCGAAAAGCATCCCACGAGATCCCACAGCCCAGGCACGGTGTTGGGATGAACCAAAGGTCTACGCGCTGATGACCTCCACATACCTGGCGACTAGTTCCACTAAGTCGAGCTTCGCACGACAGCTTGGAGACTGCCCACAACCCAACAAGTCCCAGATCCCCGCGAGGACACGGACAAGTGACAACGATCATGCATGATGGGCCCACGGAATGAGCGAAGCACCTACATTCCACCAGCCCTTTAGCGCGTGGGTGGCTTAGAACGGTTTCTTTTTCCAGTCCCCCTTCTTCCCTTTCGGGGAGGGGTGTACCCGTATGTTCCCCATTGAGAAAAAAAGCCCTCCCACAGGCGACCAGCAGCCAACACATATCAGTGAGGGCGGCCGCCCACACCGTCCCTGTCCACCTTGGGGGCGCGAGCACTTTGTATCGCATTTGTTGGCAGGAGCGGCAGGAGTGCCAGCATATTGCCTGCTGCGCGCAGGGCCAGCATCCTTATCAAAAACAGTGCAAAACGCACTTCGAGACAAAGTCTGGCTCATGCACGGGCAACCCGCGATCAGTGCGACTGGGACGGCGGGGATGCTAACATATTGCCTTCTGTGCAGGCCCACCAGACGCTATGATGACCACCCCGCCACGCTTGCGCGCTGGTTTTCGACAAGGGTGGTGGGGACCGATGCGTTTCCCGATGTGTGCTGCCACGTGCGCAGGCGCACATGGCGAACTCTACGCGTGCGCCGAACGTGGGGCACCCCGGCGCGGCTGGAGCATGCGGCACACACGGCGCACGTGGACCGCGTGGCGCATCTGACGCACCAGGCGTGCCCAGCACGCCTGTGCCACAGGGGTGCCTGGCGCACCTGGCTCGCGTGGCGCGCCGGGCACGCCTGGTGCACCTCGCCCCAGGTTTGCGCACATGGCGCCTGTTTGGGTTCCAATTCTAGCGGTCCATCCAAAGACTACCGCTGAGCAAGCTGTGGCTCGGTTGCTACTTATGTGTTGGGAGGGCAAGCGGGAGCGAGCAAGACGGCTTGCGGGTTGGGGTGGTGTCTTGACCTCTCCCAGTGCCCCCTCCGCTGGACCCAGACGGGGCGCCCCGCGACCGACCAGAGCGTCCAAGGATGCCTCGGCGAGAGGGCACAAACCCTGTGGCTGAAACTATGGCGTTTGGCGCAGGCTGGCCTCCTGGGGATGGGGGGCGAATTACTACGTAAGCCCGCCCCCGTCTTTGATCGGTCTCCCCCAAGACGGCCCTCATGGCTCTCAAGGGTGCCCCAAGAAGCCCCCAGGAGGGCCCCAAAAGGCGCCAAGGCGCAAAGAGGCTCCCAAGAGAGCCCCCAGAGGCCCCAACAAGCTCCACTAGGCCCCTGGGACCGCCAATAGGAGTCTGAGAAACGCTCAAGAGGCATCCGAAGAAACTCCGCTAGACATCCCAAGGCCTCTGGCCGTTCTGATCGCCCTCCTCCTCCTCCTCCTCCTCCTCCTCCTCATCATCATCATCATCCGCCTGTTCCTCGTCCTCCTCCTTCCTCCTCCCCCTCCCCTCCCCACGAGGGGGGAATTCCTCCTCCAACACATCCCTCCTGGGGTACGGCGGCTTCCCTGGCCCTCTATTCAACTGCATGCTCCTCCACGTCTGGACAGGGCAAGTCGCCTAGGCATCGTCTATGGATGAGGGTTACGCGAAGCGTCTTGAACAATCCACGCATGCCCGAAGAGAACTGCATAAGAGAGACTGAGCAGGAAGGCGCTGACCACCGACCGCCACACATCGACGCGTGCAGTGCAGACGTACAGTGTCATTGCAGCCACGCCACTTCTGATAATATTCGCCACAGCAAGTACCGCCAAAGGCGTCCAGATGTCGGCATCTGCGCAAGCAGAAGCACTGCACACGGCCGAGAAGCACCATATCGAGAGCCCTGCCGACATGCCAGCCTCCAGAGCAGACTCGAACCCATAGCAGCTGCCCAAGAATCTGAGGCTCATCAAAAGTCTGACTGGGGCGTCAGACTAGCTACGGCTTCAAACTAGCTCGGGCAAGCTTGAGCCAAAGTGGCACGGACCTTCAGCATGGCCATGTAGCCAGCGCCCACCCCCACCCCACCCCAACCCGCAGGCACATATTATGAGCATGTGAAGGGCGGGGGGGATAGAGGGGAGGAGGAGGAGGAGGCGGAGGAGGAAGAGGAGGAGGAAGAGGAGGAGGAGGAAGAGGCGCAACGCATAGCCAATTGAAGACTAACGTGTGGCCGTACTGCACTTCAGGACAACTGACGCTCCCTTCTACAGAACGCTCCTGTCCGCCGACCTGCCAACCCCCCACATTAAGAGAGGGGCAACCGACCTTGATGCTGACATTGACGATCTGTTCGAACCCCACGGCCAATCTACTTGGCAAGAAACACGTTTCTTCCGATTTCCGCTTGTTGCCGACTACCACCTACATGGAAACGAAAAGACGAGAGGGGGAGGATAAAGAGAAGGAGGAGGTAGGGGAGGTGGAAGGGGAGGAGAAAGAGGAAGAGGAGGAAAAGGAGGACGACGAAAGGGAGGATGGGGAGGATGCTTTGGACTGCCTGAGTAGCCCAGAAGGTCATGCACATTACGCGCACAAACAGAAACCCAACCGCCTCGCACTCGGCACCGACGCCCCGAACACGGCATGGACCCGCAGTAATCTTCGCGCACCGCACGCCCGGGGTAGGGGGGGGGGCGAAGGGAGGGGGGGAAGGGCAGGAGGAAGGGGAGGCAAGGACGAGAAGGGGGGAGGTTGGGAGGGAAGGGGCACCAGAGGAGGAGAGGGAGGACCATGAGATCTGACGTTGCCCAAAAAACTGCAGCATCGCGAAAAAGCGCGACCAGAGCCCCAACTCACATCTTTCTGCGCACATGTTCCAGCCAGGTCGATCCGTGAGAGCCCCAGGGGCCCGAGACAAGCGAAAGAGCCCGCTGCAAGACAAAAACGGCGCCCTGGGGGGGGGAGGAGGAGGATAGAGAGAGTAAGGAGGGTGCACAGGGGGGAGAGGGAAGGATGGAGGGAGGAGGGGGGAGGGAGGGAGGAAGGAGGGAGGAGGAGGGAGGAGGAGCGGGAGGAGGGGGGAGCGGGGAGGAGGGAGGAGGGGGGAGGGAAGGCTGGAGGGAGGAGGGAGGAGAGAGAGGAGGGAGGGAAGGAGGGAGGAGGAGGAGGGAGGAGCGAAAGGAGGGGGGATCGGGCGGGCGGCCAGGTCTCTGGCTGCCCGGGACTGCCACCCCCTCCAAGGGCCCCCCGCGTGTCCTGCCGGGGCGCCCGCTCAGCCCCTCGTCCTGATAGGGGGCGAACGCTCGCGGGGCACGACGCAGCTGGAAGCACAGGAATCCTTCCTCTTCCTCCTCCTCCTCCCTCCTCCTCCTCCTCCTCCTCCTCCTCCCTTCCTCCTCCCTCTGCTCCTGCCTCCCTCCTCCTCCTGCTCCTCCTGCTCCTCCTGCTCCTGCTCCCTCCTCCTCTCCTCCTCCTCCTCCTCCTCCTCCTCCTCCTCCTCCTCCTCCTCCTCCTCCTCCTCTCCTCCGTTTTCATTGCTGGTTGTTTGTTTTGTTTTTTCTCTCTTTCTCTCTCTCTCTCTCTCTCCCCCTCCGCCGTCTCCTCCTCATCGATATCCTCCTCCAACTCCACCAGCACCTCTTTGTGTGCTGCTGCTCTCTCTCTCTCTCTCCACCCCTCTCTTATTTCTGCCTCAACTGTGCCTTGGGCCGAGTGCTCATTCGTTAGCATGGCGAGCTCGATGTTCCTCAGGCGCAAGCACCAACAATCTGAGAGTGACACACAAAACGAAGCAAGATCTCGGGAGAAACCCACCACTTCCAAAAACATGCCTCAATGTCCCCTGCGTCGCCGATCGAGTGGCCTATGCTGGCTCGGGTGGTGGGGCTGGGGAACCTCACGGCAACCTGGAGCGGTGACGACGGCAGCCCGGAGGACCAGCGTGCCGCAGCAACGGTCGCAATCTTCGAAGGAGATGGCAAAGAAGACGCAACGACGAGTGTAGCAGCATGATGTCGGAGGGCATCCAGAGGAGGCTATCAACAACAGGAGAGACAGACCGCGGACGCGCGGGTAGTCGAAACCCAACCCCTGCTGAAGTAGCAGGCAGCATCTTCACCGCACGGCGAGGTGGAGGGAGCCAGGAAGACGACAACCACTCTTTCCACCAAGGTGCGTCCAGTGGAATAGTGTGTGAGCAGCCGTGGATTCAGAGACGCCCTTACCTCCTCCTCCTCCTCCTCCTCCTCCTCCTCGTCCTCCTCCTTCTCCCCCTACTGGTCGTCGATGTGCTTCAAGGTCGGCGGCATCGGCCGTCCGGCCCTCCCAATAGTGGGTGATCAGCCGTGGAAACAGAGATCGGGAGAGACTGCCCGTGGGCGCGCGGGTGGCCCTTACGCCGACGGGCGGGTGGTCGGCACCACCGGGCTCGACGACATTGCCGTACACGGAGCTGCACGGACATAGCTACAGTCGGGGCGTTGACCTAAGGAACCCTAAATAAGGAACGAGGCCCCTTGTTCCAGAAGTTAACTTCGATTTCCGATCGAAAACAGAAGGAACACCTGAGGCAAGCTGTGAAACACTTAAGGAACGTGGAGCCCCTCCCCAACCAAAAGGGTTCCTTCTTCAGGGCCCCGACTGTAGTGCCCCTTCAAGGATCGAAGGGAGCGCCGTCAAAGCGAAGAGGATGGTCAAGTCACAGGCACCAGAGCATGGGAGAGACGGCAACAGGCGCCGACTGTAGGCGCCAGGCAACGCAGGCAACAGAGCATGGGAGAGACCGGCCGCGGACCCGCGGGCGGCCGAGGCACAATGGCGACCGATGCGCACTCCAGCGCCATCGACGGACGGGTGACCGAAGCCGCTAAGAGTAGACGATCGTGCCTCCCATCGAGTTGTGCCTGGCAGGCCCAGCCCTCAGCATGTCAGAAACAACTTCCAAGTGGAGAGACGTGACAGGGGCCCTCGGCGGCGGCGTCCAGCGGGACCGCCGCGGGGCCTGGGCGCGCGCCCCGCAACGCCGGGGCGCTGGGCGACGGCCGCGGCCGCGCCCGGGGTTTTGCACCTTGCTGCTGCTGTTGTTGCTCCCCTTTGCTTCCCCAGGGGGCCGCATGCGCAACCTACCCCGACCCCCCACGATTTCTGAGGGGGAGGGTGGGGTTCACTTCGCTCGGGAGCTCCCGAACAAAGTGAACCCCACCCTCCCCCTCAGAAATCGTGGGGGGTCGGGGTAAGTTGCGCATGTGGCCCCCTATTCCCTCCCCCCCTTCCCGCGCTTCGCGCCGCACTCTTTGCCACAGGGCTCCGTGCCGCAGGTTCAAACAAAAAGTGGCGGGGGCCAGGCCGCCAGAGAGGGGGGCAGAGAGCAGGAGGGGCCGGCCGCGGGCCCTCGCGGGCGGTCGTGGCCCGGTCCCCACGTGTGCACGGCCAGCGCCGTGGGCGGACGGGTGGCCGTTGCCGCTGGGTCAGGCAGTGCAGTCGGGGCGTTGACCTAAGGAACCCTAAAGAAGGAACGAGGCCCCTTTTTTCCGTAAGTTGAACTTGGATTTCCCATCGAACACAGAAGGAAAACCTGAGGCAAGCTGTGAAACACTTAAGGAACCTCGAGCCCCTCCCCAACGAAAAGGGTTCCTTCTTCAGGGCCCCGACTGTAGTGCCCCTTCAAGGATCGAAGGGAGCGCCGTCAAAACGAAGAGGATGGTCAAGTCACAGCTGAAACGGAGTAAGCGAGCCTGCGGTGATATCTCGGCAGCATCACCAGCTTGAACGCTCAAGGCCCAAGGCACAGCCAAAGTCCGAACGCGCGATGGCAACGGCCCACGTCATTGTGGCGGAGCACCACCTGACGGGTAAGACGCTCAGCGAGACCAAGGGGTGACTCTCCAAGCTGGGCTGGGCGACCAATGCAAACCCGACAACACCGACGGCACATTCGGGAGCTCGAAGGCACGGAGGAGTGCGGGTTCAGGATGAGCAGCAGCTCGTCTGGAAATAGGTCGTGTCATGGTCAGGACCTTCCCCGGTGGACAGCAGTATCCATCAGGCTGGAGAGATGTGTGCGGTAATGTGTAGGTCCATGTGCCCACCAATTGGAGCTGGCCTGACTGGACCGAGAATCGGCACGCGTAGCATTACGGCATTGCGTGTGCGAACAGAGGGACTTCCTTTCATCATGCTGGCCGGCTGGAACATGGAGGTACCCGAACTACAACCACCTAAAATGCGTCGGCCACATTTTGGGGGGGGAGGTGCCAGCCGCCTGACCCACAGCCAGTCCAGGGCAGTTTCGAAGACATCGGATGTTTCAAACAAACATAGGACTTTCAATACATGATTAATATATGAATAAATGTATGCATGAACTCATCGTTGTTTTTAATACTAAATCCCTGCATTTTTAATACATGGTCCGCACGCGGAGCATGTATTAGAAACGGCACTGTAGGGCCACAGGCAGCACTGCACCATGGCATCACTGGAAGGCTCAGAAAGTGGCCCCATACCAGACCATGACGCGGTTGGTGTCACAACCAACTCCCTCAGACGAGGCGCAGGGCCCATGTCGGCCGTGGGACGTCCATATTGAAGCTGTCCAGGAGGACGTCCAGCAAAGTATGGGCGTCGTGGCTCTTCGGTGCAGAGCCCATGGTACAATAAGTCACGTTTACGTGGAGTGTTCTCTGACAAGTGGGGATCTACCCCTCAGCAGGCAACCGCACAGCACCCTTGAGGCAGAGACATACAGGATTTGTGTATCATGAATATCGTATGGTTTCTGTGGTGCGCGTCAAGCCCTCAGGATGGCTAGCCAGCACCTACGCTATGTCTCCACGTTGCAAGCGCGATTCCACTGGCAGATTTGACTTAGAATGAAGGGTTGGGGAAGTCGGGCGGTGGAGGCGATCATAACCGTAATAGGCGAGCTGCATTGGCAGCCAGCGGATTTGACGGACGGATCCGATACGCAGTTGACCAGTAAGCTTCAGAGGGAAGTTAGGGACCTAGGAGCGCCAGGCGAGAAGCAGCTTCATTGCCTTCCGAGCGCTGTGGGCATCTGTGTGGCGCATCGGGAGTCCTGTCCTGCACGAGAGCTCCAGGAGTTCCAACGACCAGGGGCCGTCCACCGCCATGCCAGGCTGTGGGGAACCCCAGAGCCCCGAAGCTGGATTTCTCGCTGCAGCGACCCTGCAGGCGTGCTGCAGCGGAGTTCTGCGTGGATTTCTGTCAACACCATATCCAGAAACAGCGATCGAAAAACGAAGGGAATTCCACGTGGATGTTTTGCAGTCTTCATTTCCGATCGGCGGTGGACAAACCTCCCTTTAGAAGACCTCCCCTTAGTGAAAACGGCCTGGGACCGAAACCGACGGACCTGGACCCGCAAAAATGACGGCCGCGACGCCCTCTCGCGAACCGAAAACGGCCAATTCCTTAATCGACGTGTCAGGGTAGGAGGTCTGCCCACTCCCGAAAATCCGAACCAAATTCAATTCGAAATCCAGAGCGCAAACCTCCCCAGGACCGCACAGGCCCATCCCACTCCGCTTCGAACCACATCCGCTCGGCGATGTTGGCACCACGAGATCCCTCCCAGACCAAGGATTAAGTCGGGCGTGCCCCCCTACAGGGGGATTTTCGAGGAAACATAAAAGTACCCCCAAAATATTCCAAAAGGATAAAAAAAAACATTGAAAACATAACTCCAGACTACTTTTCGACTATTTTTGAACATTCCTCCTGTAGAGGGACAATCCCGAGTTCAACCAATGGAGGACCCTGGGGGAAGCCCCGTAGTAGACCTGGCCCAGACCATCGAGGTCACAGCGACATATGTTGGCTGGGCTGCGGGGGGGGGGACCGGCACGGCCGCCCCCCCCGGGAGCAGGCCCGCCGGCGAGATGTTCGGCTGGCTGATGGGAGGCACCGTCGCGCCGCTCGACCCCTTCCTTGCCATCGCTCGGACGTCCATTTCCCGTGCATTCTTCGATGTCATGCGTGTTTTCTTTCGCTCGATGATCCAGGACGTTCCTCAAGGGTCCTCGCCTAGAAAAAAATACACACGTCCGAGCGATGCCAGGCTTATCGCAAGTGAGGCGGTCTTGGAGGCGCTTCCGTGTTTCAGGCCAGTGGCAGGCACGGGGGTGGACCGCACCAGCCCTGGACGGTGGCGGCAACTCCCACACGAAGGAGTCCTGCACCTCGCTTACCTCCCCAGTCGAGTAGAGCAGGCACTATGCTGTGCAGAACATATTCTTTGTGAACAGAGTGCAGTTGATGCGCGGAGGAGGATCGGCCATTCACGTTGACGCAAGCACCATACAGGCTGGGGTCGCGCATCAAGCGCTGGCAAATAGCAGAATGGTCCGCTGGTCTTAGGCAGTCCTGGGAGACAACACTTGCCGGGTCTAGTTGCCTTCGCGCGGTACTTTGGCGACAGACGAGGCTGGAGGTAGCGTCACTCCAAGGTTTTGCCTGACGTGAAGTGTTGTCGAATCTCAAGGTCTGCGACACGCTAGACCCAGAGCAGCTATCGCAAGTAGGAGCTCAGATAGGATGCCCCCTCATGCACCCACTCCTCGGTCATAGCCTCCACTTTCGGCCCCGCAGGCTCGAATGTAGTGGAACTGCCTCGAAGGACCTCTAGGCTTCTCATGGGATCCTCGCGGGATGCTCCCAGAGTGTTGATAATTCCAGGCTCGCTTCGTGGCAAATGCTTAGTGAACTGAAGGTTTCCGCACCGACCAGCTGAGGTGCAGAGCTGGATAGATGACGTCACGCAGTCTGCCATATATAAAGAGAGCACAGCCAGTGAAGCCACGGTTGCAGCGGCCAGGTTTTTGCTGCCAACAGGTGCGTCGCCCAAGGCTTCACAAGTTCAATGGAAAAGCATACTTGTGCCTAACCCACCGCGGTTAGCCACCAAAGTGAAGGCCACGCTGGCAGCGATGGGAGTGCACGTGCAGCATAGCCATTTCGTCCAAAACCTCGGGATCGATGGCACCTTGCATCGGAGTCACGGAATTTGCCAGGAAAGCGATGCAGGTCAACCACGACCGAGGACGTATGATCAAGCGGGTAGTCAAGTCTATGCGCACAACCTCGGCCCTTGCCAAGACAGGATGCCTTCCCCTGGGGGTCTCGGAGCTGGAAGGCTAGGGGATTGCAGTATCATTTTTGCGCAGGATGCGGGCCCAAGTCGAGGGAATGGTGGGCCGCAAGGACGGAGGTTGCGCGATGACCGCGACTCGAGCGACCTCCTCCACGGCAAATCAGGATCCCATGGTTGTTGGCAGGCTTCGTCTTTCCAGGGACTGGGCAGTGAAGATCCCAGAGCTCACTCGAGACAGGCGAAAGGCGGCGCCTCCTCCTCCTCCTCCTCCTCCTGCTCCTCCTCCTCCCCCTCCTCCCCCTCCTCCTCCTCCTCCTCCTCCTCCTCCTCCTCCTGGAGCCATCCAGGCAGAAATGAAGTTAAGGCCAAAGACACTCTCACGGCCACAGTTGCCGCCCGGCTCGATCTCGCGCTTTCAGCCCAATCACCACAGACACCACTGAAGGGGCCCCAGGACACACAAATAAATACACACAAATAACAAGATTCCCAATATTTTCACATATGTTCTGGGTTTTTGTCTTCCCCCCCACGTCCCATATTTTCCCATATTTCCCTTGGAGTCGACGATTAATTGTGTCTGTGTGTTTTTTCCCCTCCTGGACCACATCAACCATGAGCTTAACCGCCATGATAGGGTGGTGCAATTTGATGCCTTGGACCAGAAAGCCTGGTTGATGGCACCCAAGCTCTATCAAGGAAAGGGACCAGAGCACGACCCTGCTCTTTTCACGAAGAAAGGTCGGATCCGACACATCAGGAGGAGGCACATCCCGCAAGTACATGAGACCCTCCACCGTTCCAGAACAAACTGAACATCCAAGGGCACCATCCTCGGGCCGGGCGAAAGGGGGGGATAGCAAAGGGCGGGGTTGAGAATCAGCTCACGCAACTGATTTTCCTGGCGTTTCCTGGCGCCTCCTGGCGCCCGTGTATCGAGGGATGGGCCTGGCGGCGGGGCCGAAACCAGGTGCATGCAGCAGATTTCGTACCCCCCTATTTCCCCATCCCCCCCCTTTCGTTCGGCCCGACAGCCCCAGGGCGCACGAAGAACATCCTCCTCCTCCTCCTCCTCCTCCTCCTCCTCCTCCTCCTCCTCCTCCCCCTCCTCCACCACTGCACAGTGGGCCCCGGGACTTCGTGGGCCCTGGGACCTAGGGATAAGTTCGAGGCTGGTGAAGAACAGCAGGGCACCCTCCCCGGGGCGACCTCGGTCTGACCCCTCGGTCCGGCTGCGCCCAGGAAGCCGCTCCCCCGGCCCAGGCCCCAGGGACCCGGAGCAGCCCGCCAGCTCGGGCCAGGTGTCTTTGAGGGGGCCCTGGGACACACGGATCGAGAAAGCCAAATATCAGCATCCACCCACTAGTTTCCCACACTTTCTGGGTTGTTGTCTCCCCCCCCAGTTCCCATATGTTCCTGTATTTATTTTTCTTGGAATCGACGATTAGGCGTGTCTGTGTGTTTTGTTCCCTCCTGAATGCCTTGGGACCAGAGTCGCAGGCCTACAGGATGACACCAACACCAATATCGGCGGTGTGCCTCCACCGAGGGAAGAAGATTTCGATCTCGGCGATGGTGGTCATATTCTGGCTTCCGGGGTGACCGAAATATTACCACCAACGCCGAAATCTAGGATCATGTTCCCCCTGTGGAGGCAACCCGCTTCTTTGGTGTTGGTGCCCATTTCCAGGCCTCCGACAAAGGGGGGTGGATGCTGATCTTCTCTGGAAGGGATGGTGCAGCAAGCGCGGCGGGAGGGATGCCACCAGAGCCCTTTGGGGCGTGAGCGGCTTCGCGAGCCTCCGCCTCAAGCCTCCGCCCTCTGTTTCTGGGAGGAATTTATGAGTGTTCCTCTTCAATATAAAGTCGGGGCGTTGACCTAAGGAACCCTACATAAGGAACGAACCCCCCTTTTTTTCCATAAGTTTAATTTCGGTTTCCCATCGAAAACATAAGGACAACCTAAGGCATGCTGCGAAACCATTAAGGAACACGGAGCCCCTCCCCAACGAAAAGGGTTCCTTGTTCAGCGCACCGACTGTGCACCCCCCCCCCCGCCCGGCTGGCGGCCAACCCGGAACCACGCCGACTCCATGCGGGCCCGCCCCCCGACCATCCCTGTCACAGAAACAATACAAGCCGCACGTTGCCTCCATATTTGGAGCATGCGCGGCCAACCCGAAGCGGCCCCCCCCCACCATCCCTGTCAAAATCAATGCAAAGTCAATATCCAGAATCATGCTCGTGAGGCCCACGAGCGCTCTGTATTGCTTTTGACAGGGACGGCGGGGGTATCAGCAGATTCCCTGCTGTGCGCAAGGCTACCATCGCTGAAAATTACTCCGGCGGAAGGACCCCACATGAGAACCCTCTGGGCGAATCTGGAAAAAACTTTCACCGTCGTCCTCGTGGTTGGTGAGGCGTCCTGGCTGTCTCTTCTGCGTAAATTTATTTTCGCCCTGGCGCGGGCCCTCCCCCGCTCCCTACGTTGCCCCCGGCCTCGTCATCATCATCATAATCATCATCATCATCGTCATCATCATCATCATCATCATCATCATCATCATCATCAGCATCAGCATCAGCATCAGCATCAGCATCAGCATCAGCATCAGCATCATCAGCATCAGCATCATCATCATCATCATCATCATCACCATCATCATCATCATCATCATCATCATCATCATCATCATCATCATCATCATCATCATCATCGGGTGCGTCCCAGTGGATACCTGCCGAACACGACCCAGAAGAAACGCACAGGGTGCGTCCCAATGGATACGTGCGGGGGCACGACCCAGAGGAAACGCACAGGGGTGCGTCCCAGTGGATGCGTGCCGGGAATGACGCTCTGTGAACACGACGAACACAAAGTGGCCTACAGTTGGCTCGGGACATTCAAAACGTGGCCCGGGAGTGGTGTCCTGGGAACACGAAAAACACGAAGTGGCCTACAGTTGGGCCCGGGCATTCAAAATGTGGCCGGGGAGTGGTGTTCTGGGAGCACGAAGAACGCGAAGTGGCTTACAGTTGGCTCCGGGCATTCAAAATGTGGCGTGGGAGTGGCGTTCTGGCAGCGCGAGAACCCCAAAAGTTGCGACAGCTAAATTTTTTTTGATGATCCGCTCGGATTAGTGACGTGATCCGCCTGGGAATGGTGTTCTGGGAGCGCGAGAGCCCAAAAATGACGAACGTTACAGGAATTGGATGACCCGCTCGGATTAATAACGTGATCCGCGGGCCCCATAGGGAGGGGGTTCCCGTTTGACAATTCCTCGGAGAAGTAGCATGATCCGCCTGGGAATGGCGCTCTGGCAACGCGAGATCCCAAAAGCGGCGACGCCTACAGGACTTGGATGACCCGCGAGGATTAGTAACATGATCCGCAAGCCCCATAGGGAAGGGGCTCCCGTTTGAGACGTCCTCGGATTAGTAATATGATCCGCGGGCCCCATAGGGAGGGGGTTCCCGCTTGAGACTTCCTCGCAATTTACTCACAAACGAAGGCCAAATCGAGTGAGTGAGTGAAACTGACTGACTGACTGGTGGTGACGATGGTCATCGCACTCACTCACGCGCAGAATCAGTATCATCATCATCATCACCATCATCATCATCATCATCATCATCATCATCATCATCATCATCATTTACATCATCATCATCATCATCATCATCATCATCATCATCATCATATGTGACTTCATGAGCGTGTGAGCGAGTGAGTGATGATGAGTCAGTGAGTGAGTGAGTGGGTGAGTGACTGAGTGAGCGCACGAAGACAAAAGAGATGAGGGGGTGAGGTGAGGAGGTTCCTGCGCGGGGCGCCCAAAGAAAATTACTCCGACGGAAGGGCCCCACATGAGAATCCTCTGGGCGAATCTGGAAAAAAAAACCCTCACACTCGTCCTCGTGGTTGGTGAAGCGTCCTGGCTGTCTGTTCCGCATATGTTTCTTTTCGCCCTGGCGCGGGCCCTCCCCCCGCTCCCTACGTTGCCCCCGACCTCGCCCTCCTGTTTTGGCTCCGGACATTCAGAAAGTGGCCCGGGAATGGTGTTCTGGGAGCACGAAGAACACGAAGTGGCCTACTATTGGCTCCGGGCATTCAAAATGTGTCCTGGGAGTGGCGTTCTGGCAGCGCGGGAACCCAAAAACTGGCAACAGTTATATAAATTGAATGACCCGCTCGGATTAATAACATAATCCGCAGGCCCCATAGAGAGGGGGTTCCCGCTTGAGACTTCCTCGCAATTCACTCACAAATGTGGCCTGGGAATGGCGTTCTGGCAGCGCGAAAGCCCCAAAAGTGGCGACGGTTACAAGAATTGGACGACCCGCTCGGATTAGTAACATGATCCGCGGGCCTCATAGGGAGGGTGCTCCCGCTTGAGACTTCCTCGTAATTCACTCACAAATGTAGCCTGGGAGTGGCGTTCTGGCAGCGCGAGAGCCCAAAAGTGGCGACAGTTTGAAAAAATGATGACCCGCTCTGGTTAGTCACATGATCCGCGGGCCCCATAGGGAGGGAGCTCCCGCTTGAGACGTCCTCGGAATTCATTCACAAACGAGGCCCAAGGCGAGTGAGTGAGTGAGTGAGTGAGTGAGTGAATGACTGGCTGACTGGTGATGACGATGATCATCACACTCTCTCACGCGCACACCCATCATGATCATATGTGAGTGCTGATGAGTCAGTGAGTGAGTGAGTGAGTGTGTGAGGGATGATGACTGAGTGAGTGAGTGGGTGAAGAATGAGTGGTGATGGTGATGGTGGGTTCCTGTTCCTGCGCGGGGTGTCCAAAGAAAACAAGAACCCCATTTTGGATGTCGGGAATTACTCCGACGGAAGGGCCCCACATGAGAATCCTCTGGGCGAATCTGGAAAAAAAAAAAACCCTCACACTCGTCCTCGTGGTTGGTGAAGCGTCCTGGCTGTCTGTTCTGCATATGTTTCTTCTCGCCCTGGCGCGGGCCCTCCCCCCGCTCCCTACGTTGCCCCCGACCTCGCCCTCCTGTTTTGGCTCCGGACATACAGGAAGTGGCCCGGGAGTTGTCTTCTGGGAACATGAAGAACACGAAGTGGCCTACAATTGGCTCCGGGCATTCAAGATGTGGCCCGGGAATGGTGTTCTGGGAGCACGAAGAACACGAAGTGGCCTACAGCTGGCTCCGGGCATTCAAAATGTGGCCTGGGAGTGGCGTTGTGGCAGCGCGAGAGCCCAAAAGTGGCGACAATTATAAGAATTGGATGACCCGCTTGGATAAATAACGTGACCCGCGGACCCCATGCGGAGGGGGCTCCCGCTTGAGACTCCCTCCAATCCCACCAGCCCTTTGGGCGTGAGTGGTTTAGAGAGCTCTCTCTGTTCTCAACCCCCCAACCCCCCTTCTTCCCCTTCGGGGAGGGGTTTACCCCTCCCCCTACCCCCTCCCCCTGGGCCTGGAGAGGGAGGGCCGAGCGTCGTCAGGGGGGTCGTTTTCGACCCCTTTGAGGGCTAAAAAACGACGACCCTCACGAGGACTCTGGCCCCGACGGGTGGACGGAGTTTGGCCCCTCTGCTCTTCTGTGAAGCCAAAAACATTGATTTTACTAGGGTTTTGGCCCCATTTTGGCCTTCTGAGGGGGCCGCGTTCATCTTCCTTCATCGCAAAATCATCGATTTTACAAAAGGTTTTGGGCTCATTTTGTCCTTCTCAGGGGGCAGCGCTCACTTGCGCTTCTGAGGAGGTCGCAAGAGGCCCCAAGATGGCCCCAAGAGGCCCCCAGGAGGCTCCCAAGAGGCCTCCAAGAGGCCCCCAAGAGGCCCCCAAGAGGCCCCAAGAGGCCCCCAAGAGGCCCCCAAGAGGCCCCCGGCATGTTTCGCAAGAGTTGATACTGTGAAATGGGCTGGTGGGGATACGCGAAGCGTAAAGAATTCACTCGCAAATGTGGCCTGGGAGCTGCGTTCTGGCAGCGCGAGAGCCCAAAAGTGGCGACAATTAAAATTATCCCGGCAAAGCAACCTAACAGCGATGTGTAGAAGCATATCTGAAAGCATTCCCCTTACGATTCAGACGAAAATCCAGTTGTCGAATTCTGCTGTTCTCGCAGTCGTAGTCGCATTCGCGATGACAGTCGCAGCGGCAACGGCAGTCGCAGTCACAGCCTCAGCCTCAGCCTGCCTCCTCCTCCTCCTGCTCTTTCTCCTGCTCCTCCTCCTCCTCCTCCTCCTCCTCTTCCTCCTGCTCGTCCTCGTTCTCGTCCTCCTCGTCTTGCTCGTCCTCCTCCTCCTGGTGCTCTCTCCTCCTCCTCCTCCTCCTCCTCCTCCTCCTCCTCCTGGTGGTCCTCGTTCTCCTCCTCCTGGTGCTCTCCCCCCCCCTCCTCCTCCTCGTCCTCCTCCTCCTCCTCCTCGTCCTCCTCCTCCTCTTCCTCCTCCTCCTCCTCCTCCTCCTCCTCCTCCTGGTAGTCCTCCCCCTCCCCTCCTCCTCCTCCTCCTCCTCTTCCTGGTCGTCCTCGTTCTCGTCCTCCTCGTCTTGCTCGTCCTCCTCCTCCTGGTGTCCTCCTCCTCCTCCTCCTCCTCCTCCTCCTCCTCCTCCTCCTCCTCCTCCTCCTGGTGGTCCTCGTTCTCCTCCTCCTGGTACTCTCCCCCCCCCTCCTCCTCCTCCTCCTCGTCCTCGTCCTCCTCCTCCTCCTCCTCCTCTCCTCCTCCTCCTCCTCCTCCTCCTCCTCCTCCTCCTCCTCCTCCTGGTACTCCTCTCCCCTCCTCCTCCTCCTCCTCCTCCTCTTCCTGGTCGTCCTCCTCCTCCTGGTCGTCCTCCTCCTCCTGCTCGTCCTCCTCCTCCTCCTGCTCGTCCTTCTTCTCCTGCTCCTCCTGCTCCTCGTCCTGCTCCTGCTCGTCCTCGTCCTCCTGGTCTTGCTCGTCCTCCTCCTCGTCGTGCTCTTGCCCCTGCTGAAAATGTGGCCCAGGAATGGGAGTTCTGGGAAGTCGAAGAGCACGAAGTTGCCTACAGTTGGCTACGGGCATTCAAAATGTGGCCCGGGAATGGAGTTCTGGGAACTCGAAGAGCACGAAGTGGCCTACAGTTGGCTCCGGGCATTCAAAATGTGGCCCGGGAATGGAGTTCTGGGAACTCGAAGAGCACGAAGTGGCCTACAGTTGGCTCCGGGCATCCAAAATGTGGCCCGGGAATGGAGTTCTGGGAACTCGAAGAGCACGAAGTGTGTGACTGTTGCATCCGGCCCTCCAGAATGTGGCCCGGGAATGGCGTTCTGGGAACTCGAAGAGCACGAAGTGTGTGACTGTTGCATCTGGTTATTCTAAATGTGGCCCGGGAATGGCGTTCTGGGATCTCGAAGAACACGAAGTGTGTGACTGTTGCATCCGGGTATTCAGAATGTGGCCTGGGAATGGAGTTCTGGGAAGTCGAAGAGCACGAAGTGTGTGACTGTTGGTGAAAAACGAGCCCGGCACCCTGCCGCCCGGCAACTCCCCAACACCTGCCCGGACCCCCCTGTGGAGTGATCTGTGAACTCTTTTGAGTCAACTAGAAACCTATCAGTCTTCGCTGTTAGGTAAGAATGTGATGACCCGCTCTGGTTAGTCACATGATCAGCGGGCCCCATAGGGAGGGAGCTCCCGCTTGAGACGTCCTCGCAATTCACTCACAAATGTGCACTGAGAATGGCGTTCTGGCAGCGCGAGAGCCCCAAAATGGCGACAGTTATAAAAAATGGATGATCCGCTTGGATAAATAAGGTGACCCGCAGACCCCATGCGCAGGGGGCTCCCGCTTGAGACTCCCTCCAATTCACTGACAACTTTGGCATGGGAGTGGCGTTCTGGCAGCGCGGGAGCCCAAAAGTGGCGACAGTTACAAGGAATTGGCTGACCCGCTCGGATTAGTAACATGACCCGCGGGCCCCATTGGGAGGGGGCTCCCGCCTAAGACTTCCTCATAATTCACTCACAGACGACGCCCAAGGCGAGTGAGTGAGTGAGTGAGCGGGTGACTGACTGACTGAATGAGTGACTGGTGATGATGACGGTGATCATCACACTCTTTCGCGTGCGCACTCATCACCATCATCATCATCATCATCATCATCATCATGATCATCATCATTTGTGAATGATGATGAGACAGTGTGCGAGTGAGTGAGTGAGTGAATGGGGCAATGAGTGTGTGGGGTATGATGAGTGGGTGAGTGAGTGAGGAATGGGTGATGATGATGATGATGGTGGGTTCCTGTTCCTGCGCGGGGTGTACAGAGAAAACAACAACCCCACTTTGGATGTGGGGAACAAGAACCCCACTTTGGATGTGGGGAGCAGAAAACAATAGAGCATGCACCTCGCGCCTAAATCTGGACCGTGCGCGGCCATCCCGCGATTATTGTTAAGTGGTTATTGACAGGTACGGCGGGGGTGGTGACGCGAGGCCTGCTGCGCGCAGGCCCACCAGACACAATGATGGCGATTAGTTTGCGACAAGGATGGCGGGGTGCCGACATGTTTCCCGATGTGTGCTGTCACGTATGCAGGCGCACCTGACGCACTTTGCACGTGCCCCGACCGTGGCGCACCTGTCGCGGCTGGAGTGTGCGGCACACTTGGCGCACTCGGAACACGTGGCGCATCTGGCGCACCAGCCGTGCCTGGCCCGCTCGGGCCCCAGGGGTGTCTGGCGCGCGTGGCGCCCCTGGCACGCGTGGCGTACCTCTCTCAAGCGTCGCGCATCTGGGGTCGGCGCTGGATCCCAGTAGGTGCACATGTAGAAACGACCGCTGAACATGCGCAGGCTCGGGTGTTACTTCTGTGTTAGGAGGGCGGGTGGGACTGAGCTAAACGACTTGTGGGCGGGTGGGTAGCTTGATCACTGCTCCCTATTAATAAACACCCCCTCCCCCAGGCGACTGGGGGCCAACCAGGGTCCATGACGACACCCCCCCACCGTTCCTTAGAAAAAAACAATACAAAACGGACTCTGCCTCCAAATTCTGAACATGTGCAGCCAACCCGATGAGCCCCCCCCCCACCATCTCTGTCAAAAAACAATACGGAGTACACTTGGCGGCGGCGGCGGCTGCGGCGGCGGCGGCGGCGGCACGGCGGCGGCGGTGGCGGTGGCGGCAGCGGTTGCGGCGGCGGCGGCGGTTTGGCAGCGGGCGGCGGCGGCGGCGGCGGCGGCGGCGGCGGCAGCGCTGCGCGGCGGCGGCGCGGCGGCGGCGGCAGGCGGCGGCGGCGGCAGCGGCGGCGGCGGCGTGGCAGCTGCGGCGGCGGCGGGCGGCGGCGGCGGCGGCGGCGGAGGCGGCGGCGGATTGGCCCCCAGTAGCTAACCATCCAAAGACGACTGCTGAATGTGCTGAGGCTCGGGCCAGACTCGGGTGCTACGTATGTGTTGGGAGGGCGGCTGGGAGTGAGCGAGACGGCTTGCGGGCGGGGAGGGGGTCTTGACCCCTTCCCCTACCCTCTCCCCCTGAGCCTGGAAGGAACCAGAACCATTGATGGCACAAAGCTCTGACCACGTTGTTGCCTCCTGGAAGGGGTGTCCTCATGTGGTACGGCACCCCGTTTGATCGATCTCCTCCAGGCTGGCCCCTTTGGACGCCCGAAATGGGTACGGAAAGGATGGGTACAATGGCCAACAACAAATGTTGTCCCAAACCAACAGCGGCCGCTGTTGGGCAGGCGGCCTTCTGTCTCGAATGGACACAGGCCGCGGCGGCGTGGACAGCGAATCCTGTTCAAAATGAGCAAGAATTGTTGTTGGGCATTGTACCCATTCTTTCCGTACCCATTTTCGGGCGTCCAGAGCCCCAAGATGGCCCCCGAAGCTCCACACCCGGTGAAAAGCGCAGCAGGACGCCATGAGTCCCAGACTGCTGGGGGGGGACCACGTGGAGGCGCACGGGAACGCCGCTGGGCGAGCGGCCCCCGAGGTAAAACAGGGCTACAGGATCGGGATAGATCGCTCCAGAGCGTTCCGGAGCGCTCTCAGAGCGTTCCGGAACGCTCTGAGAGCGGCCGCGGCGCCCAATACATCCTCCAAACCCGCCGATTCTCAGAGATTTCGAGTTGTCCCGATCCGATTTTGTCCTGATCTTCACGTCATTTGACGAGGCCCCCGAGGGTGCCCCACAACGGCCACGGGAGGTGTCCGAGACTTCGTGGGCCCTGGAAACGACAGGGCCGTTTTGTTACCAGTTCCGTTTTGCCGTTTTGTTTGCCGCTTCCGACGCCGTTTTTTTACCGGTTACGTTTTGCCGTGTTTTGACCGGTTCCGGCTCCGGTTCCAATCATGGAGCCGTTGTTTTGCCGTTTTCGGTCGCCGTTTTTTCGCCGTTTCCATTTTTAAGGGGCACTTTTTTGGAAACGGTGAAAAAACCGGCCCTGCCGTTTCCGGGGCTCACAAAGGTCCAATAGGCCCCGAAGACGCCCCCCCCAAGATGCTTCCAAGAGGCTCCCAAAGACTCCTAGGGCGCCCCCACAGGCCCCCCGTAGGCAACCAGGACGCCCGAACAGGCGTCGGCGATAGTCCCTGGTCGTACTAAGGTGTGGGCAACATGTTGGCCGCCTGGGGGGGGACCTGAGTAAGGACCCCCCCCTCATCTGATCGATCTCCTCCAAGCTGGCCCCCAAGGCCCCCAATGGTGCCTCAAGAGGCCCCCAAGAGGCCCCCAAGCGGCCCGCAAGATGCCCCCAAGAGGCCCCCAAGAGGCCCCCAAGAGTCCCCCAAGAGACCCCCCAAGAGGCTCCCAAGGCGCACACGCGCACACGCGCACACGCGCACACGCGCACACGCGCACACGCGCACACGCGCACACGCGCGCGCACGCGCGCACGCACGCACGCACGCACGCACGCCCGCCGTCCCGCCCGCCCGCCCGCCCGCCGTCCCGCCCGCCCGCCCGCCCGCCCGCCCGCCCGCCCGCCCGCCAACACACACACACAGACAGACAGACAGACAGACACAGACAGACAGACAGACAGACAGACAGACAGACAGACAGACAGACAGACAGACAGACAGACAGACAGACACACACACGCACACACACACGCAAAACAAACAAACAAACAAACAAACAAACAAACAAACAAACAAACAAACAAACAACACACACACACACACATCGCAAGGGATAGCTGAGTCACTAGCGTGGGCCATCACTTCGTCCCATCGCAGTGTGTCGCAGAAAGCGTCGACGTCCCACACGTTCGACGCAGAGCAGCACACACGCAACGCGGACGACGAGGGCGTCCTCGCCCGCGGAACAGGAGGAGGAGGAGGAGCAGGAGGAGCAGGAGGAGGAGGAGGAGGAGGAGGAGGAGAAGGACAAGGGGGAGGAGGATGAGGAGGATGAGGAGGAGGAGGAGGAGGAGGAGGAGGAGGAGGAAGAGGAGAAGCAGGATGAGGAAGAGGAGGAGGAAGGAGGAGGGGGAGAAGCAGGATGAGGAAGAGGAGGAGGAAGGAGGAGGAGGGGCCTGCGCAGAGCCTCGCGGAAAGGCGCCGCTGCCCCGCGCCCGCGGCGCCCCTAGGTCCCAAGCGGGCCCCTCGGACCAGGCCTCCGCAGGGCGAGCCCCCGGAGAGCGACTCCGCGGACGACCCGACCAGCGTAGAGGGCCCGACGGCTCTCGACCTCTGCGCGCGTCGGGCCTCATCCGCAGAGCGAGGATGCGTGTCAGCCGCTGCCCATGGCCACCAGGGCTCGAGTTAAACAGTGTTGTCCGTTTTCGTTTTGTTGTCGTCATCCCTAGTTCTGTCTTCGTTACACAGTTGCTGCAAAACGAAGTCAAAACGAAAACGGTCCACGAAATTGCCAAAACACCGTTTAGCTCGAGCCCAGATGGCCACGCCGCCTGCTCCCCGACTGAACGGAAGAACGCTAGCATTAAGTCGGGCCTGTCCCCCTGCAGGCCGATTTCCGGGGAAGCATGAAACGTAAACGAAAATTGTTCAAACTTAATGAAGAATGCCACCCGAAATAGCCCCCCGACTATTTTTTACTATGTTTTGAAGATTCCCCCTGTAGAGGCACAGGCCCGACTCAACACTAGCAGCTATGAACCCCCCAGCCTTCGGGGAGCCACCGCGCGTCATGCTGGCGCCTGCCGTCTTTGAAGGGGCCCTGGGACACACAGATGAATAGACACACATAGCAGGATTCTTCCATCCCCTCCTTCCCATGTTTTTCTATATATTTCTGGGGGTCTCGACGATGAAGTGTGTCTGTGTGTGTGTGTCTGTGTGTTGTTTTCCCTCCTGAGTCTGTGCCCGAGGCCTTCGACGGTGGGGATGGACCCAAGGGCCCCCCATCCAAAGCCATCCCCGAGACAGCGCGGGATGCTCCCCAGGCCTGGCCAGCACACGAGCGCCACAGGAACACCCTCGAGGCTTTGTTGCTCCCATCGTACTTAAGGGCAGCATCCCAGCAATCATTCCGAGAACCGGAAAAGTCTCGAAAGAGTGACGACAAAGTGTCGAAACAGTGTCTCCCAGGGACCGACAGGAGGAGGAGGAGGAGACAGAGGAGGAGGAGGAGGAGGAGGAGGAGGAGGAGGAGGAGGAGGGAGGAGGGGAAGGAGACAGAGGAGGAGGAGGAGGAGGAGGAGGAGGAGGAGGAGGAGGAGGAGGAGGAGGGAAAGGAGGAGGAGGAGGAGGTCTCTCCCTCCTCCCCCCTGCTCCTCCTCCTCCTCCTCCCCTGGAGGGAGGAGCGGCCAGCGGGGGCGCCTCCGCCGCTCCGGAGGCGGAGGGTTTGAAGCCCCAAAACGGTGCGGTGAGAGCACGGCGCGGTGAGTTTGGCGCGTGCTGGATGGCTCAGTCGTTCGCGCAGCTTGGGCCCAGTGGTCGCATGTAGCGCGGGGCTCAGGCACTTTGCGCTTGGCCCCGCACGCGCGGTCCTTTGGACGCCCGAAATGGGTACGGAAAGAATGGGCACAATGCCCAACAACAAATGTTGTCCCAAACCAACAGCGGCCGCTGTTGGGCAGGCGGCCTCCTGTCTCGAATGGACACAGGCCGCGGCGGCGCGGACAGCGAGTCTGGTTCAAAACGAACAGGAACTGCTGTTGGGTATTGTACCCATTCTTTCTGTACCCATTTTCGGGCGTCCAAAGGTCAGAAGAATCCTGGGGTCACCGCCCAGTGCCTCACTGCACCGTTTCGGGACCCCCCTCAGGGGGGGGGGAGCGGGGCGGGGCCCGTTCCTCCGCGAAGAGGCGGGCGTCGAGGCCGCCCGCCGGCAGGCTGCTGCCTCGGCGCAGGGTGCGAGCCCGGCCCCCCCCCCTCGGTGGGTGCAGGGGTGCGGGCAGTGGTGGGGCGTCCTGGCTCGCCTGTGGTGAAGGGGTGGCTGGTTTTCAAAATGGGGCTCTCGCCTGGGCGCCGCGGGCATTCGTCTTGAATGATTGCAACCACCCGCCACCCGAGAGGCACAATATCAATATGTAAATCAACGGTGGCGGAATTGCGAGGCAGCGCCACTGGATACAGCGGAGGGAGCCGCTAAGAAAAGAGCTCCCTGGGACACACGGATTTATAGACACGAATAGCAGGATGTCCAACGTATTTTCCCATATCTTTGGGGCTTCTGTCGTCCCCACCACTTCCCATATTTTCCCATATGTTCCTGGGGGTCGACGATGAGTTGTGTCTGTGCTTTTTCCTTGCTGAGTTCGGAGATTCAGGCAGTGACGAGGCGTCCTGGCTCGCCTATGGTGGCGAGCGAACAAGATGCACCCAGACCCAGAAGGGGGGAAGGAGGGGGCTGTGGGTGCGTGCTGTCCGATGGGGGGTCCCTGTTCGAAAGGGAGCCTCCCCCCGGGTCCGACAACCCGCGCCCCGTACCGAGAGCCAGTCCGCCTCCCGCCGACCCTCCTGTGGGTGTGGGTGTGTGTTGTTCGTTCGTCATGTTGGGCCGCAAAATAATGTCCTCAGAACCTTTCGTGGTTTGCACGAACAGTTCTCATAACGCTTCTGGCTGGGACTGTCCTGTGTTAGTGCGTCGGGCATATGTGCTAAGAGCACTCTTTTTGTTCTCAGAACCTTCTTTCGTTTAGAGAACATGTCGTGGTAGTCCTGCAGGAATGCTGTGACGGTCGGTCCCTGCTCAAGTAGCGGGTTCCTGAGGGACCGGGGACCTCGGCGGTTCGACATTGAGCGAGAAGGTGGGGGGGGGAGGGGAGGGGGTCTGGCTCAAAACGCATGCTCCGTGCGACTGTTTGGAGGTAGGGCCCCCGCGCTTACTTCACCCGCTTGAAACAGGAGCCAAAAACAACCAACATCTACTCCATGGTGGGGGGGTGCGAGGGCCCGCGCCGTTCGGCAACATGACGAATAAGAAAACGATCAGGATAGGAGCGGATCCTGGTCCTAAGGATGGGGCCCTGAGGATGGGAGGAATGATGGGGTCGCCCAAGGATGGAGTCCTGAGGGCGATTTCACATGTTTTGAGGCACCTCGTCCCCTAAGCCCCTCTCCCTCAAGACCCTATCCTTGAACCGCCGAAACCCCCGCCACCAGCCGCCCCCGTCCGCCGAGGAGGTGCGCACGAGATCGGCCCCGTCGTGGTCGTGGTGGTGCTGGTGGTCGACGTGGTCGCGGTCGTGGTCATGGTCGTCGTGGTCGTCGTCCGCCTCAGCCGCCGCGGCCGCCGCCGCGCCGCATCCTCATCCTCCTCCTCTCTCCGGCCTCCTCCCTCCGGATCCTGCCTCCTGCCTCATCCCTCCACGGGGGAGGAGGAGGAGGAGGAGAGGGAGGGGGAGGAGCAGGAGAGGGAGGAGGAGGAGGAGGAGAAGGAGGAGAAGGAGGAGGAGGAGCAGGAGGAGGAGGAGGAGGTGGAGGAGGAGGAGGAGGAGGAGGAGCAGGTCGCTGCTCCTCCTCGGCCCGAGGCGCCGGCGGTGCGAGGGTCGCCGCACGAGGGCCCCCGTCGGGGTGCCGGAGGCCGGCTCCTGGAGCGGCGGGCCGCGTGCAAGCGGCTCGGGAGAGGCGGGCAGGCGCACGCAAGAGGCAAGGCACCGGAGGCAGGCATCGGCAGCGAGCGAAGGGGGGAAGCTGGGCGCCGTCCTCCTCCTCCTCCTCCTCCTCCTCCTCCTTCCCCTCCCTCCTCCTCCTCCTCCTCCTCCTCCTCCTCCCTCTCTTCCTCCCCCTCCCTCCCTCCTCCCTCCCCCCCCTCCTCCCTCCTCCTCTCCCCCTCCCCCTCCCCCCCTCCTCCTCCTCCTCCTCTTCTCGCCTCCTCCGCCTCCTCCCTCCTCCTCCTCCTCGAGCTCCTCCTCCTCCTCCTCCTCCTCCTCCTCCTCCTCCTCCTCCTCCTCCTCCTCCTCCTCCCTCCTCGAGGGGGGGGAAGCTGGGCGCCCGAGTTCGGGGCGATCGGAATGGGTACAGTCGGCCTCGATTGGACAGGACTCGCGAGGGGGCACGAGACTTCTTCCGAAGGCAACATCGCCACAGGAGCGTAAGAAAGCACGGGTCGCGAGGCACAGGACACAGAGGTACCCTTGAACTGGCAGGGTCGACCTACTAATCCAGGCCGCCTGTACGGAAAGAATGGGCACGATGTTGAACAGAAGTCCCTGTTCATTTTGAACAGGACTCGTTGTCCGCGCCACCGCGGACGTTGTTCACGGAAGACACAAAGCCGCCTGCCCAGCAGCGGCCACTGTCGGTCTTGGACAGCATTTGTTGTTGGGCATCGTACCCATTTTCCGTACCCGATTTAGCCCCGACCCGAGTAACCCCTGATGGCTTGGGGCTCTGGACGCCCGAAAAACCGGGGTAGCTCGGGCCCGGGGTAATTCGGGCTTGGTTTCCCCAAAAAACGAACCCGAGTTAGCCCTGACCCGAGTCACTACCCCTGATGTCTTGGGGCTCTGGGCGCCCGAGTTATCCGGTGTAACTCGGGCCCGGGGTAACTGGGGTTCGGATTCTCGAAAAAAGATCCCGAGTTAGCCCTGACCCGAGTTACCCCTGATGATTCGGGGCTCTGAGGAAGTGAGAAGGGGCGAGCCTTCTCAGAAGGCTCGAAAAGTCCTCCGGCCTTCTGAGAAGTTCCCTAAACCTTCCCCGAAGACTTAGAAAACTTCTCAGAGGGCACGAGGGCTTCTGAGAAATGCCGCCGCCTTCTAAGACGGCCGTCTCCTTCTCGCTCCCCCCCCCCTCGCTCGCCGCCGCCGAAGATAGGATGTTGTGCTGGACACCGCGACAGGGAGGTGGAAGGAACCCCGCTCGAGTGTCGAGGTATGCGGACGTGTCAGGCATGTTGCGATATGCATGTTCACAAGGAGACAGCCCCAGAAGGACGTACGCGCAGAAGCCGCCATCTACACGAACATGCCGCCCACCACTGCGCGAGGCCGATCTCCTGTCACGCACGCTCGGTCATGCGCCCTCTCGAATCCCATGCCAATGCATGTGATCGCACGTCTTGGTGTCTCCCCAACTCTCAACGGGCGGCCTGCGCGCCCGCGCGAGGAAGAACGCGATCGGAAGGAAGAACGGCTGCCGACACCTTCGCTGACGTCCTTGGTTGACTTTTTCCGAAACAGATGCCCCTGATCGCACTCCCTGGATGATAATCAATATACGCTACTGCCTCGCAATTTTCGCTGATTGTCTTGAAACTACGGTTTCTCCCCAGGATACTCCGCTGGCCCAATTGCGGGCCCGTCCTGCTGCGAGGCTTGGGCTTGCTGCTCCCTGCTCCGGTTGCAGGTTCCAGCTCCCATTGTGACCATTTCAATTCCTGCTTCCGACTGTAAGTTGATAAGGTGATGTGAGGCCCCTCCTTCTGCCCCCCTTTCGTTAATTCAAGCTGTGCGCGGCCCGCTTAGCTTCGACCGGAAGAGGTGCGCTCTCGAACCGCGGATCAAAAAAAGTAAGTTGATACTGCCCGCGCGAGGGGAGGAGCCCCAGACCGTCCGGTTTCCACGCCCGGATCGCGTCGTCAGAGTGCCTGGGGGGTCAGGAGGCACGTAAAAATACATAGGATTCGCGCCCCCGAGGCCACAGACCGCAGTGAATTGCGCAGTGCTTGCGTCCCCGAGACAACACCCCCCCCGTACATGACACAACGCTCGCGGCCCCGAAGCCATAAACCTTTGCGTACGCCGTCTTCGCTCTGCCGAAGCCAAGGGGTGCTCAAGAGCACCCGAAGATGGTTCCGATACGGCCCAAGAAGGCCCAAACAGGCCCCAAGAGCGCTCGAAGAGGCCTCCAGAGACAGCCCCGTGACGCCAAACTCGTAAATGTTACGGAGGTTGTTGAAGGACTTTGGCTTTCTCGCATTTTCGGTTTCCAGACGCTCCAAGACGGCTCAAAAACTCCCAAGACCGCCCAAAGACAACCCAAGACGCCTCCAGGGGGGCCCCAAGACGGCCCAAGAGGGCTCCAAGATGGCCCAAGAAGCGCTCACGACGGCCGAGGAGGGCCCCGAGAGGGGCCCGAGCAGGGGAGCACGAACCGAACATTCGATATGTGTGCCCCACGCGACTCTGATAGAAGCCATGATGACACAGAGGGCGCTTGTGGCAAGGATCGAAACCCTTACTTTGGACGCCCGAAATGGGTACGGAAGAAATGGGCACACTGCCCAAAAACAAAAGTTGCCCCAAACCAACAGCGGCCGCTGTTGGACAGGCGGCCGGTTGTCTCAAATGGGCACAGGCCGCGGCGGCGCGGACAGCGAGTCCTGTTCAAAATGATCACGACCTGCTGTTGGGCATTGTACCCATTCTTGCCGTGCCCATCTCGTTCGTGCAGATTTACGGATACAAAAATCAATCTACCTATCTTGCCCCACTCTTCCCCTGTGACGCGGCGTGGCCCCCGGAGAGCTTGACAATCGCACCAGACAATCACGGTCCCTGGAGGGAGAGGTGCGAAGACCTGGAAAGAGTGCAGACCATGGCCCGAGGCACGTGCGCGGCCCGGGGAAGGGCCAAGGGACGCGTTGAACTTATGCTGTTCCCGTCCTACTTAAAAACCACATCCCAGAAATAATTTCGAGCACCCGGAAAACTATCAAAAGAGTGTCGAAACAGTGTCGAAACAGTGTCGGGCGAGTGTCTCCCAGGGCCCGACACGTGAAAACCCTTGAGTTTCGGTACTTTTTGGGGCGCTCGGAATTCTTCCTGGCGATCAAGGCTAAAGTAGGTTGGAGCATCATAACGTTGAACTGAAGAAGGAAAAGGAGAAACGGCCATGATAGCCGGGGATATATCATGGCCCTGGCCACGATTACCCCCCCCCTTCGTCAGTCATCACTCCCCCCTGGACGCCGCCGAGGGTGCGAGGACCTGGAAAGAGATGACAGGAGAGCGGTCAGGGCGACGACGATGGGCTGGCGCTGGAGTGTGCTGACACGGGAGGCCAGGGAGGAGGGAGTTACCTCAGCCGGCGGGCGCAGTCGAAGGTGGTGGATTAGATGGTGAGCGTTCTTGTTTTAATTCGGCGTTTCGACCTTGGGCGCAAAGGGGGGGGAGGCGGGGGGTCTGGCTCCAGACCTCTGCTCATAGTGCGACTGTTTGCAGGAGCGCGTCCTCTGGGGGAGGCTCCACCTGCTCGAAACAGGCGCCAACAAATAACCAAGATCTACTCTACGGGGGAGGGGGAGGATTTTTTTTAGGGACCGCGCCGATCGGCAAACAATGAATAAACAACGATCACATGGAGGAAAACCGGGTCGGCAAGGCTTCATGCGGGAGGCGGAGGAGCGGGAGGAGGAGGGGGAGGAGGAGGAGGAGGAGGAGGAGGAGGACAGGGAGAGGAGGAGGAGAAGAGGGAGGAGGAGGAGAGGATGAGGAGGAGGAGGAGGGAGAGGGGAGAGGGAGGAGAGGAGGAGGAGGGAGGAGGAGGGAGGAGGAGGGGGAGGAGGAGGAGGAGGAGGAGGGGGAGCATCGGGTCAGGCGCGGTGGGGACCTCTGCCGTCGCCGAGCGGCGGCCTCGCCATCCCCAGAGGCCTCGCCGCACGGCTCGCCGCCGCAGGGTCTCTGGGGGGGCCCTGCCAGGCTCTTCAAACCGCTCAAAGTTGATGTTTAGCATTGGCTAGATCGTAGTCTAAACATGGTATGGTAGGTGCCGACTGGAGAGAGAAACGCGAAGAAAGAGAAGACAAAAGAACGGGGAGGCCCCGAGTCGCCACAAACAAAATCGTCCGAGACTGGCCCTCCATATAAAAAAAACGTGCGGCAGGCCCGGCTCCCCACTGCCTCACCAGGCGGTGTGGCTGCAGTCATCAGCCTGAACTCATGAACGATAACAGAGACACGGAGCCCCTTTTTTTTTTCTGAGGGATAACGCACAAGAAAAGATACGTAGCTCATGACGATAACAAAGAACAATGAATCACGCATGCAAACCCCAAAAAACACCGAGACCCTTCTGAAAAGCACGTGTTCCTAATTCAAACCGCTCACTGCACCGTACAATGTGGGGATCCCCGAGCATCATCCGTCTCGCTTGCGCGATCGGTTGGGGAAATCATTCAAATCGCAGAATCGGTCAAGAGTCGAGCACAGCATCTGCCACACGCGTGCTTCGAATGCCCATTGCCAGCTGCATGCCTCACGTCTGGATGACTAGGCTCAGGAATGACAGCAACACGCACACAAAGAGACAGATGGACAAGCAACAAGGTAACAGACCACAACAACACGGTAACCATCAATCCTCGAAGTCACCTTGCGTCTGAGAACGCCTGAAAGTCTTCCGCGGTCCTCGGCAAGGTCAATCATACGTCTGTCTGCGCGAACCAGACTCACTGCATTTCTGTCGATCACCCGATCTGCTTACCTTCCATCTCCGTTGCTCCAGTCGTACCCCTTCCTCCCTGACACTCCACACGTGTGTCACCACTCGATCCTGCAACACCTCACATGCGCAACACTGCATGATTTTTACCAGCTACCCGTGCAAGCTACCAACAACCATTGGTGCTGCATCTACGCACATGGATGCTTGGATACATGCGTAGTTACGTACACACTTGAAAAAGGTACATGCGTGTGCACACGCATGTGCACATGTGTGTGTGATTATATCACGGGGCCGCGGGCTACTCCGCGCGGGCCGTACTTTGAACGGGCATGTGACACATCCAACCGATGCCGTGCCCGAGACGCGAAAACGGAATAACGCCGACACAGAAACTATATGCTTGCGCTTCGAGGTTGCCATCGCGCTCTCGCACCACCTGGGGAGAAAACATGGCAGCTCCCCAAGTCAGGTCGCGCAACGCACGCGCGCTTGGGTGCCTCCCCGCGACCCCTGCGAGCGACCCGAGGAACCGCTGCGGAGGACTCGCGACCATCGCACGTCTCCCGGGGCCCGCACCTCCCACAGCCGCCGATCCCCGCTCGATCCTTTGGCTCCAGCAGCCCCCCGCTGGGTGCCTGCCTCCGCCGCGACTCGGAAGGGGGACCCTGCATCGGCCCTGGGCGGCCCAAAGGGGGGAGCGGCGCTGCAGGATCGTGAGGCATTGGGCGCCTGCCTGCCCCCCCCCCCCTCCCTCCCCGCTTCCCCCCCCCCCTCCCCCTCCGCCTCCCTCCCCTCCCTCCCTCCCTCCTCCCCCTTCCTCTCCCCTCCCCCCTTCCTCCCCCCTCCCTCCCCCCTTCCCCCTTCCCTCTCCCTCCCTCCCCCTCCCCCTTCCTCTCTCTCCCCCCTCTCCCTCCCCCTCCCTCCCCACTCCCCCTCCCCCGTCCTCTCCCCCTCTCTTTCTCGCCCTCTCCTGCTCAGTCTCCTCTCCTCCCTCCTGCGGATCCCTCTCCCTTCTCCTCCTCCTGCTCGCCCCGAACCTCGCTCCCTTCGCCGCCCCTCCGCCAACCCTTCGCACAACTTGCGCTCCATCCCACATCCGCGCCCGCAGCTGTCGCCCACGCAGCCGCATCATTCCAAGCGCGGCTCCTCCCACTCCGAACACAATTAGATGAACAACAACCGATATAAACATACAATTTCGGCGCTCCGCGTAAATTTCTTGGATCTGCGCTGGACTCCCCCCCTGGAGCGCGGAGCGCGCCAGGGGCGGCGCCGCAGGCGCCGTCGGGGGGGCCCAACGCGGATCCAATAAATCCGCGCGGAGCGCCAAGACTTTATGTGTATGCCGTTTCTTCTTCGATTCTAAGCACGGCTCCTCCCACTCCGACCTAAATGCGGATTCGTCGGCGGTGGACAAACCTCCCTTTAGCACACCACCCTTCAGTGAAAATGGCCTGGGACCGAAACCGACAGACCTGGACCCGCCGAAATGACGGCCGTGACGCCCTTTCGCGATCCGAAAACTGCCAATTCCTGAAATCGACGTGTCAGGGTAGGAGGTCTGTCCACCCCCGACTTCGATCCGCTCTGAGCTGACCTCGGGGATCCACTGACCCGGGTCAATCCAGACCTGGGTCAAACAGGCGTTGCAAGATCCTGCAGAAGCCTGCGCCCAGACCCGTGTCAGTGCGCCCCTGCCCCTGCAGGATCTTGCTAGATCCAGCGCTCTGACTGACCCCCGTTTGCATGGACTGGGGAGACTAAAATTAAGTCGGGCGTGTCTCCCTACAGGGGGATTTTCGGCGAAAGATAAAGAATTCATGAACAATGCCCCAAAATGGTCAGAAAATACTCAAAACATAATCCGCAGACTATGTTTTTACTATTTTTGCATATCCCCCTGTAGAGGGACAGGCCCGACATAATGCTAGACCCAGCGCTCTGGCTGACCCCCGTTTGCATGGTCTGGGGAGACTGAAAGGTACCGATACCGCTACTCCCTGGACCTCTCCTGGGGTGGTGTGTTCTGACCAGGATCTCGAGGCGAATCCAGCGGTGGCGACGAGGGCCTCCCAGGAGGCCCAAGACGGGGAAAAACCTAGGAGAGGGCAGAAGTATGGGTACCTCTTCCTCCTCTGCTTGACCCCCGTCTCTGGATCCCCGGTAGCCTCGTTCTCTGGCCCGGCCGGTCTCCAAACGTCAGGTCGGGCATGTCCCCCTACAGGCGGATTTTGGACGACAAATCAAAAATAGTCCAGAAATACTCCCAAATGCTCAAAAATAGTCAAAACATCGTTCCTAGACTTGTCTGGCCTGTTTTTGAACATCCCTCCTGTAGAGGGGCGTGCCCGACGTGATCCAAGCGCTTCGCCTCTGCCAGGCGCACCCCGGCGCCGCCAGGACAGCCCGACGGCGGGGGAAGCGTCGTAGCAGGGGCAGCAGGGGGATGTTCGACGAAAGATGGAAAAAAAACACCCAAACAACACTCCAACATTTTCAAACAAAAAAAAAAACGTCCCCAGACGATGTTTGGACTATTTTTGAATATGCCCCCCTGTAGGGGGACTTGAGCAGGGACCGACCGTCCCAGCTTTCCTTTAGACATACCACAACATGTTCTTAGAACCCACAAATGTTCTAAGAACAAAACAATGTTCTTAGAACATAAACCCGATGTGTTAAAACAAGACAGTGCCAGCCATAATGTTCTAAGAACATTTCGTGGGAACCACAACAAATTATTAGAACATTGTTTGGTGGGGCTATAGGCGAGCCGGGACGCTTGGCAACTGCTTTGAGGCCACGGCGGCTCTCCCGCCGGGCCCGAGCCCGCTGAGCAGCAGTCCCCGGGGCCCGCCCTGGCTCGTTTGTCGACTCGGATTCCTCCTCCTCCTCCCCCTCCCTCCTCCTCCTCCTCATCCTCCTCCTCATCCCCCTTCTCCTCCTCCTGCTCCTCCTCCATTCCTTCTCC
>CAUYUJ010009039.1:27500-36616 GCA_963575745.1 Prorocentrum cordatum | reverse complement strand
CCTCCTCCTCCTCCTCCTCCTCCTCCACCTCCTCCTCATTTCCTCCTCCCACATCGAGGGGTGCAAATCCTTTCCGCACACCTTGGTTGACGAAGCAGGGCACGGTACACATATGGTTGCACCCTTTCCTTGTTCTTTTCCGTGGGTGGCAAGAACAAGGGTTCGTCTGGAACTCAACCTCAGCAGTGGTCTCATGCCCTTCCGCCCCCACCATCTATGTCGGGACGTTCAAGATGTCAGACTCGCAAGGGGCAGTGGTTGAATCTCATTCTGGTCGCTAGTTCTTACCGTTGCGCCCAATGTGGGCAACAGGTGCAGCTGCATAGGCCCACGGAGCATCATCAGCACCAGCTGAATGGTCCGAACCAGCTTGCCCTACCGCCCCCAGCCAGCTCGTCTGGCGCAGCAGCCTCATATTCGACGCCGCTGGCAACTTTGAGCAGGCCGTGTCCCAGACCGCCTGCCCAGCCATGAATATTCTGCTCGCAGCTCACGTTAGCAAGTTGAAGAATGAAGCCAGTGCCTCCAAGGCGATGGCTTCCGAAGCGGCACTTCGGCGAGCAGCGAGTGCAGCTCGCGATGCAGAGACCAGGCATGACCAACCAGTGCACGCGTTGGTGAAAGCACAAGTACTACAGAAAGCTACCGCGAGAGAGAGAGAGAGGCACCCGAAAAACAGAGAGAGGCAGAGAGGCGGCCGCGGCGATCACAATGGTCGAGGCAGAAACGGTCCAAGCGGTTTGCCGTTTTGGCGATCGCCCAACAAGCTGGTGTGAACGAGAACGCGGCCGCCGAGACAGAGAGCAAGGAACGCTACCGATGGGGACGCGGATTTTTCCCGCGACTTTGGCAACGTGGACGCCCCTGAGGAAAAGAAGACCGACTTGAAGGGCGGCGCCCAAAAGGACGCGGGCGGCGGGGCCACCTCGGACGGCGGAGGAGGGGGCCAACGCAGCGGAGCTGGTTCAGCTTCAGCAGCCGGAGACGCCGAAACCTCTTACGAAAGCCGAAGGGGGCCTCGCCAAGTCCGCAGCAGCCAGCGGCGCCGACGACGAAGCAACCGCGGCAATCAAAGTCGAAGCTCAGCGGATCAGCGCAGCCAGACATGCAGCGGCGACCGCCGCCAAGGGGGCAGCATCGGCGGCCAAAGGGTCGGCTGCAGCCTGGATGTCGCCGAGGAGCCGCGCGAGTCGCCAGCCAACCTTGACGGCTTCGAGCAAAGCTCCCCAGGCGCCCGGGCAGGAAGAGGCATGTGACAGCGAAGCGAACATGTGCTTCGCTGGCCCTACAGCTGCTGGCAAGAAGTAGTTCGACTTGTTCGCTGGCAGGCAGACTAGTAGTTCTAGTGTCCAGGCCCGATGTGAAACCCGCGCCCCAGCATCTGGGACCCCCTCTTGGAGGGAGGAGGCTCACACAGCCCGATTAAAGTTTGCTCCCAATCCCCGCCCGATGTCCGGGCAAGGCTCGGATCTCAAAGGGCATTCTGCATGATTGTTTTCACGCGCTCTCTGGCTAAAGGAAATTACCCCAGTG
The DNA here is from genome assembly GCA_963575745.1 of Prorocentrum cordatum. Classification (NCBI taxonomy): domain Eukaryota; class Dinophyceae; order Prorocentrales; family Prorocentraceae; genus Prorocentrum; species Prorocentrum cordatum. The sequence goes on along the minus strand of CAUYUJ010009039.1, from coordinate 35,083 downwards.
CGACCCTACCTAGAAATTGGAGCCCCTAGGAAAGCAGCATTAGTTGCTATGCTATGCTATGCTGCGCTGTGCTATGCTCTGCTGTTCTGCGCTGTGCTATGCTATGCTATGCTATGCTATGCTATGCTATGCTATGCTGCGCTATGCTATGCTATACTGGGCTATGCTATGATATGCTGTGCTGCGCTATGCTACGCTATGCTATGCTATGCTGTGCTCTGCTATGCTAAAGCTCAGCGAAGCTAAGATGAAGGTAAGCTAAGCTAAGATAAACCTGAGCTAAAATGAAGCCAAGCTAAGCTAAGGTAAAATAAGCTAAGCTAAGATGAGATAAGCAACGCTAAGCTAAGGGGACGTAACTGGGGGAACCGCGGGGCGGATACTGGGGGAACCGCCCGGGGCGCTTTCCACTGCCCGGTCCCTTTAAGCCCAGAGAGTAAGAACCCTTCTAGGCAGAGCCTAGGTAGGGAACAACCCTTTCGCGACTCGCACGATCGGCGTCCTCTTGCATCAGCGTCGTCTCCCGTGGGTCGTGATTGGAGACTAACTTCTCATCTGAGACGTTACGGCGATGTTTTCTTGAGAGGGTCGTTGGCGTTGTTCGTATTTACCCGCTCGAAAATACGCGCCGCTTCGGCTCGGGGACTCACGTGGATTATGTAGTAGCCAGCGTTTTCGCCGCGCCGTTTATTCCGAAGCTCGAAGCACGCGCGGATGTTCCGTGGCGCCCGCACGTGGGCATAGTCTTACATGTCAAGAGTACTTGCCAGCAGCTGCTGTCTCGCGAGCTAGAGATTCACCACTCACCAAACCACCCCAACCTAACCCGAAGGCTTCAATTTGCCCTCCATTTCCAGTTGGGGGGGGGCGGGGAACACTGAAAAAAAACACGTGGAACCCGTACCCCCCCAACCCGACATGCGGGTCAAGCTCGGGTCTTCGGGTTGGGTTAGGGGTGGTCTGCTGGCAGGCAGCCACAGAGATGGCCCCGAGGTCTCCTCGGGCCCCGAGGCCCGTCGCCCTCCCGCCGCCCTGCTTCGAAGCCCCGCAGGCCGCGCGAGGAGGCAACGGCGCAGGCGAAGCGCGCGCGCGCGCTGGCCGAGGAGCAGCGCGGGTCTCTTCTTGGCGATCTCCAGGGCGACGGCGGGGGGGCGCCCGGCGCCAGGGCGCCCCTCGGCTCTCGACGAGGCCCAGCGAAGACGCGAAGCGCGCGAGGGCCCCGTCGTCTTCGGCTGCTCTGCCTGGGCCGTCGTCTGATGTGCCGTGGTTCGGCCCAAGGGCGGAGTTTCAGGAGGTCGAGGTCTGACATGCCCGTGGACGCCGGGGCCTCCGAGGGCGCCCTCCCCCCCCCGGCCCCCCCGTAGGGAGGGCCGCCCGAAGAGGAGGAGGTCGGGCCGCTCCGTGAGCCCCCACAGGATGAGCTTGTAAATCGTAGTCTTCCCCAGCCCTCCCCCCCCACACTCCCCGCGTTCCGCATTCTCGACCATGTCCGAGGGCCCCCCCCCCCCCCGGGGCCCCCCGTAGGGAGGGCCGCCCGACGAGGAGGAGGTCGGGCCGCTCCGTGAGCCCCCACAGGATGAGCTCGTAAGTCGTAGTCTTCCCCCCAGCATACTTCTACTATGTGTTCGTCGCCCCCCCAGGGGCGACGCGCGCACCGAGAAATCTTGTAGTGTATGCGTCGTGGCGGGCGCTTTCTGGCCACACCGCTCGGGAAACGATTTACTACAAGATGGGCATCGTATCTGTTCGGGTCGGACGCGCGCCTCCAAGGCGGACATGTAGCATTAGTGTGTCGCTGTGCGTCCCATGTAAATCGCAGTCTTCCCCAGCCCTCCCCCCCCACCCCCCGCGTTCCGCATTCTCGACCATGTTCGGGGCGAGTCTGCCAGAGTGGATGGCGTGTTCCTGTTCAGCGTTCCACGATGGCGCGGCCAGTCGCCCGCGAATCGGCCGCGCCCCGCGCCGGGGAAAGGGGGATGTCGTGGAGGCCGGCGCCGCGCGCGCTCCGCGGGCCCGTGCGGCTGACACTGCCGACACAGCCTCCTCGCGCCGAGTTCGCCAGCAGTCGTTCTCGGGCGCCGGGGCTCGAGCTTCGCGGAGACGACGCCCGCGTGCTGGGTGGAGTGCGAGAAGAGCCGCCTCGGCGGAAGGTGGCTTGCTGGCGGGGGGGAGCGCAGACAGCGCCTCTTCGTCGAGCGAGAGACGCCAGGGAGAAGCAGCGGCCCAGACTCGCAGCAGCCGCGCAACGTTAGCCAGTGACGCAGCTGAAGCGGGACGCGTTCCACGTGACTCGCTGGCAGTCGACGCCGCTCGAAGTGGAGCATTTTGATTTCAGCGCGTTGGTCTTGCGGCAGGAGCCAGCGCTTCCAACCAGAAGTCGAGGGGCTCTCGGAGGAAGGCTGGCGAGGTCCAGGGACGGACGCCGCACGACCTGAGGCCACCCCCTCTGGTGCACCACGCCCTGTAGCTCGGACAGGCCGCGTATAGCCAGCGTGAAGCCCCGTGGGGGGCCCTTGCGCGTAAGGCCCCTAACGCAGCAGGACATAGCCCAGCAAGTAGTCCTCCCCCTCCTCCTCCTCCTCCTCCTCCTCCTCCTCCTCCTCCTCCTCCTCCTCCTCCTGCCCCTCCTCCTCCTCCTCCTGTCCCTCCTCCTCCTCCTCCTCCTCCTCCTCCTCCTCCTCCTCCTTCCTCGCCTCCTCCTCCTCCTCCTTCCTCGCATCATCCTCGCAGGACGGGTCGGGAATCCGCGTGCGGACCTCCCGGAAGTTCCGGCGGCTCCCGCACGTGCTGCAGTGGCACCTCAAGCGCGGGGACTACGACTGCTGCACAGGTGCCGCGGGCCGGAGGCCTTTCAAGGCAGGCCCCATGCTCTGAGCCTGCACGGCCCCCTTGGGGCTGCCCCGGCTGGCCCATCTGGGGACCTGGTGCCAGGGATGGTGCCGGCCCTCCACTGCCTCCCAGTCGACCCTCGCGGGGGGAGGGCTTGGCGTGGGGGGCGGTCCTCCAGCGAGCAAGACAAAACAAGGCAAGACAAGAGGATTCCCCTGGGGGGCCTCCTGGGGAGGCTCCTCGGGGGGCCTCCTCCCAGACCTGCTCGCGTGGAGAAACAAGTCACGACGGAAGGTTTTTGGCCGTTCTCGGCGCCTCGCTGGGCCCTGGGGGCGGTAACAACATGACTCAGGATGAAAAGCTGGTCGAAGGAGGAGGAGGTGGTGGTGGAGGAGGTGGAGGAATAATAATATCAAGAAGACGAATAGTACTAATAATAATAATACCTCGATTCGTAATAGTAAGAATACGAATACGAACAAGAGTAAGAGTAATACGACAACTGCGAATAAAACTATTCCTCGAACTATTCATAATTATGGTAATAGTAGTAATGGTAGTAATAATAATACTAGTAACAGTAATACAACTAATCGTAATATTAATATTAATAACATTCAGACTACTAATAAGAATTATGATAATAATGAGAATAAGCATAAAAATACTAGTAATATAATAATCATAATAACAGTAATACTACGAATAACAGCAACAATGATAATAAAACATAATGACGATGTTAATAATAGTCGTAGTCGGAGGTTGGGGGGTGAGATCGAAGTGGAACGGAGAGCCCCCCTACCAGGAAATCGATTTCGGTTTCGTGTTCGTGCGTGCCGTGCGGGCGAGGCGAAGCTGCGTGGGGCGGGCGAGAAAAATTCTCCTGTGGCTGAGGCGCGGCCGGACCAAAAGATCCCCTTCCGGGCGGCCGGGGCCCCGCGGTGTCCAGCCGGTGTCCCGCGGTGTCCCGCGGTGTCCCGCGGTGTCCCGCGGTGTCCCGCGGTGTCCCGCCGGTGTCCCGCGGTGTCCCGCGAGGATGATGATGATGATGATGATGAAATGATGATGATGATGATGATGATGATGATGATGATGATGATGATGATGATGATGATGATGATGATGATGATGATGATGATGATGATGATGATGATGATGATGATGATGATGATGATGATGATGATGATGATGATGATGAGATGATGATGATGATGATGATGGTGATGCTGATGATGATGCTGCTGCTGATGATGATGATGACGTCGATGATGATGATGGTGATGCTGCTGATGATGATGAGGACGATGATGATGATGATGATGATGATGATGATGATGATGATATGATGATGATGGTGTCCCGATGATGATGATGATGATGATGATGATGATGATGATGATGATGATGATGATGATGATGTCGATGATGATGATGATGACAATGATGATGATGATGCTGATGGTGTCCCGATGATGAGGATGATGATGATCATTATGATTATGTTGATGATCATGATGATGACGATGATGGTGTCCCGATGGTGATGAGTATGATGATGTTGATGTTGATGATGCTGATTATGATTGTGTCCCGATGATGATGATGTTGATGATGATGAGGTTGATGATGATTATGGCGTCCCGATGATGATGATTATTCTGATGGTGATGGTGATGATGTTGATGATGATGGCGTCCCGATGGTGATGATGATGATGATGATGATGTTGATGCTGATGTTGTTAATGATGATGATGGTGCCCCGATGATGACGACGATGATGATGCTGATGATGATGTTGATGATGCTGATGATGATGATGTCGATGATGAGGATGAGATGATGATGATGGTGTTCCGATGATGATGATGATGATGATGATGATGATGATGCTAACGATGGTGATCATGATGGTGCCCCGATGATGATGTTGCTGATGGTGATGATGACGATGACTGTGTCCCGATGCTGCTGATGATGATGATGATGATGTTGATGATGATGATTGTGATGATGGTGATGATGATGATGATGATGATGATGATGATGATGATGGTGTCCCGATGATGTTGATGACCGTGATGATGATGATGATGATGATGATGATGATGATGGTGGTGATGATGATGATGGTGATGATGATGTTGGTGTTGATGATGAGGACGGTGTCCCGATTATGATGATGTTGGTGATGATGATGTTGATGTTGATGCTGTTGTTGATGATGATGATGATGATGATGATGATGATGATGATGATGACGTTGATTGTGAGAGCGGTTGTGATAGCGATAGTGAAATCGATAGTGAGACCGAATGTGATATCGATTGTGGGATCGATTGTGAGATCGATTGTGAGATCGATAGTCAAATCAATTGTGAGATAGATCGGGTGAGATCGATTGTGAGATCGATCGAGGGAGATCGATCGAGCGAGACCGATACTGAGATCGATAGTGAGATCGATAGTGAGACCGATCGAGTGAGACGTTGGTTCCCCCCCCCCCGAACCTCCTTATCACCCGAAGGGTGGCCGTATAGTTAAGAATAATATTACCATTACCACTAATGCTAATAATGATAAGAGGGAGGAGGAGGACGAAGAGGAGGAGTAGGAGGAGGAGGAGGAGGAGGAGGAGGAGGAAATAGGGGCACGAGGATGGGGACGGGGTTGGGGGAGGAGGAGTGGAGGAGGATGAGGAGGAGGAGGAGGAGGGGAGGAGAGGAGGAGGAGGAGGAGTGAGAGGAAGGAGGAGGTGGGAAAAACGAGGGCAGCAGCAGGAGAAGATGACAGAGGGGAGGGGAGGAGAGAGGAGGGAGAGGAGGAGAGGAGAGTCAGGAGGAGGAGGAGGAGAGGAGGATGATGGGGAATGATGAGGAGAATGATGATGATGAGGATGAGAGGAGGAGGACGAGGATAGGAGGATGAGAATGGAGAGGATGAGGAGGAGGAGGAGGGCGGCGGAGAGGAAGGAGGAGGGCGGATGATGAGGAGGTGTAGGGAGGGAGGAGGATTGATGGAAGGGGAGGTAGGGAGGGAGGGAGGAGGAAATAGGAGGAGGAGGAGGAGGGGAGGGAGGCAGGATATGAGGAAGGAGGAGGAGGAGACCCGCGGATAAGAAAGAGGGAGTGGGACGGGGGGGAACGTGGGAGTGGGAGAGGAGTGAGGAGGAGGAGGAGGAGGATGATGATGATGATGCGGAGGAGGAGGAGGGGAGGAGGAGGAAAAGGATGAGGATAGGTGGAGGAGGAGGCCGGAGGAGGAGGAGAAGAGGAGGAAAAAGGGGGGAGAGGAGGAGAGGAGGTGTGAGGTGGAGGGGAGGCGGAGGAGGCAGGAGGAGGAGCGAGGCGGAGGCGGAGGATGAGTAGATGGGGGAGGGGGAGGAGGAGGAGGGAGGAGGAAAAGGAGGAGAGGAGGGAGGAGGAGGAGGAGCAAGCGGAGGAGGAGGAGGGGAGAGGCGGAGGCGGAGGAGGAGGAGGAGGGAGGGATGAGGAGGGGGAGGAGGGGAGGAGAGGTGGAGGATGAGGAGGAGGAGAGGAGCAGCAGGAGGAGCAGGAGGAGCATGAGGAGGAGGAAGAGGAGGATGAGGAGGAGGTGGAGAGGGGAACGGGGAGGGGGACGGGGAAGGGGGACGGGGAGGCGGAGGAGGAGGAGGAAGAGGAGAAGAAGAAGGAGGAGGAGGATGAAACATCATAAGATTAATGATGATAACAGTAATATGAATGTGACGAATAAGACGAATCATAATAATAAGATGGCACATAAAAATAAGAAGACGAACCATAAACAATAATACTAAGAGGAGGAGGAGGAGGCGGAGGAGAAGCAGAAGGAGGAGTTGGAGGAGGAGCAGGAGGAGGAGGAGGAGGAGGAGGAGGAGGAGGAGGAGGAGGAGGAGGAGGAGTAGGAGGAGGCGGAGAGAGAACCAGTGTAAGCCCAAGACCCATTAACGATGTTTACATGCACGCTTCCTCCAATATCCAACTTCACAGGCCGCTACAAGGGGTCGTCTCCTGTGAGGGAATTGCCTCGTTGGCGGACAATCGTGAACATATTGAAGCGTGCCAAGACTTGAGGACAATCAATGGAGAGGAGGCATGTTGCCAAGTCATTGCCAGATGTCTAACGCATGCCGTAAACATGGCTTAAGCGTGATTCAAGCATGTCTTCAACATGTTTAGAACCTTTTCCTACATGTTAAACACCTTTTTGAATTCAATGATAGGGCTGTTAGGGTATCCATTGCCGTGGCATCCACAAGCCAAGACATCATTCTCATGAGATCAACACCACGAGTTAACCTGACTGTTACGCGTCGGATCATTATCCCTGGGACTTCAACGCCGCAAATCCACGTAACTGTTGCGCCCTGACAGTCCTGAATCGCTCCAAAACACGATCGCTTGTACGCTAACCATGAACATCAGTGAAACCCTTCCTCGTTCTCATCCTCTTCTTCCTCGCGGAATTGCGTTCTGACTATTGTTTGTTTGTGGTTGTTGTTGGGTGTTTTTATTCAGACGGTGTTTGCCTTCTGGTCCACTGCACGACAGAGGAATGCTGAGCTTGTGTATACAAGGATTGCAGAATGAGCGCTACATCTCCAATCGAGCTGGTGCGTCGTCTTCGTCGTCGTCGCGATCGTCGCCGTTTTCATATGGGGGTCGTGAACATGATCGTGCTCGGTACGAGCTCGCCATACTTGTGGTAAGCTCGGTCAGTGTGTGCCGCGGGCAACTGTTTGCCCACAAT
>CAUYUJ010009039.1:20000-22500 GCA_963575745.1 Prorocentrum cordatum | reverse complement strand
GATTGCATTCCGGCACAAAGGAGCCTTCTTCGCCACGGAAGCGGTTCTAGCGCATTCGGCTTCAACAGAAATCCGATGGCACTGCGCAGCAAAAGGAATCCTACTGCATTCTGCCTTGATAAGAATCCGAGTGGTATCCTCTGCAAACAAAATCGCGTTGTATGCCGCGACAAAACATGTATTGCATTTGAAGCTAGAAGGAACCCTAGTGCGTGTACGCCATAAGCTGAGTTCTATTGTAACAGCCATGGAATATTTTTCTTCATTCCACCACCGACAGATTCCTAGTAGCATTGATACAGTCAGCTAGAAACCCTGCGCAGGCACAGCTACCACATAACTTTCAATAAAAACCATGAAGAAAAGCTTGCGCCGGCACAGTTGGCACACATTCGTTTTGAAACTGTTGTTCTCGCGTGGCCAGGCACAGTTCGCACGGATTTGTTAAGACAAGATCTTCCATCTAATGATATGATTCCAACTTCCCATGGATGGAACATCCTAGAACATCTGCATTAACGGTGCCTGGCCATGCGAAAAAAATAAAACAACGCCTTTTCATTCAAAAACAGATGTGCCAACTGTGCCTGCGCAGGTTTATCTCTATACACATATATATATATGTGTGTGAATATACATATATGCATTTATATATGCACATAATGCGTTGTTCGTTTGAAAAATCCGCGCGAACTGTGCCCGCGCACATTTTCTTAACGGTTGCCCTTCTGATAATGAATGTCGTCTGTGCCTGCGCAGATCTGTTTTGGACTTGGGCAAGCTATAGCTCTGACACAGAGAACGCCCCCATAGACGGAAGATCCTTAAACAAACTGTGCCAATTTTACCTGGCCATACGAAAACAACATTTTCATTAAACCATATGTGCCTATTGTGTCTGCGCAGGCTTCTCTTAATGGTTTCCCAGACCTCCTTGGTTGTGTATTTGTTTTGAATGGAGCGCTGTGGTCTCCAATCCTCCTCCTCCTCCTCCTCCTCCTCCTCCTCCTCCTCCTCCTCCCGTCTCCAGTCTCCCGCTTCAGTCTTGTCTCCTCTTGTCTTGTGCGACCTCGTGTGTGTGTGCGTGTGTGTGTGTGTGTGTATGTGTGTGTGTGTGTGTGTTTGTGTGCGTGCGCGTATGTGTGTGCGCCGTCCCTGGGGCGCTGCAATCTGCGAAACTGTCGCTGCTTTCGAAGGCTGCTGGCGGGTCCCGCGGACAGGGGCACCGCGGGGACTTGAGGTAGACCTTGCCGCCCCTGTGGGGCTGCGATCTGGGAAACCGTCGCCACTTTCGATGGCCGCTGGTGGGCCCAGCGGAGTGAGGCACCGCGGGGACCTGAGGTAGACCTCGCCGTTCTTGGGGACTGCGCTCTGCAACGCTGTCGCCACTTTCGAGGGTTGGTGGTGGGTCCTGCGGAGTGAGGCACCGCGGGAGCCTGAGATAGACCTCGCCGTCCCTGGGGGGCTGCGATTTGCGGCGCTGTCGCCACGTTCGAGGGCTGCTGGCGGGTGCTGCGGAGTGAGGCACCGCGGGGACCTGAGCGAGACCTCGCCGTCCTTGGGGGGGTGCGGCTTGCAACGCTGTCGCCACTTTCGATGGCTGCTGGTAGGTACTACGGAGTGAGGCACCGCGGGGACCTGAGCGAGACCTCGCCGTCCCTGGGGGGTGCGATCTGCGACGCTCTCGCCAGTTTCGAGGGCTGCTGGTGGAGTGAGACACCGCGGGGATCTGAGCGAGACCTCGCCGTCCCTGGGGGGCTGCGATCTGCGACGCTGCCGCCACTTTCGAGGGCTGCTGGTGGGTCCTGCGGATTGAGGCGCCGCGCGGGATCTGAGCGAGACCTCGCCGTCCCTGGGGGGCAGTGATCTGCGACGCTGTCGCCACTTTCGAGGGCTGCTGTTGGGTCCAGCGGACTGGGGCACCGCGGGGACCTGAGGTAAACCTCGCCGTCCATCGGGGGCTGCGATCTGCGACGCTGTCGCCACTTTCGAGGGCTGCTGGTGGGTCCTGCAGGCTGAGGCACCGCGCGGATCTGAGCGAGACCCCGCCGTCCCTGGGGGGGGGGGTGCGATCTGCGACGCTGTCGCCAGTTTCGAGGGCTGCTGATGGGTCCTGCGGAGTGAGGCGCCGCGTGGGATCTGAGCGAGACCACGCCGTCCCTGGGGGGCTGCGATCTGCGACGCTGCCGCCACTTTCAAGGGCTGCTGGTGGGTCCAGCGGAGTGGGGCACCGCGGGGATCTGAGCGAGACCTCGCCGCCCCTGGGGGGCTGCGATCTGCGACATTCTCGCCACGTTCGAGGGCTGCTGTTGGGTCCAGCGGAGTGTGGCACCGCGGGGACCTGAGCGAGACCTCGCCGTCCCTGGGGGGGGGGGAGGGGGCTGCGTTAGTAACCATTACGATTGCTGCACGCAAAATCACATGCGTCCATGTTACGTCATCGCCCCCGTTGTAGCAATCCTGATGTATTTATGCCCCGCATTGCGCAAGGGTTGGGTTC
>CAUYUJ010009039.1:0-17500 GCA_963575745.1 Prorocentrum cordatum | reverse complement strand
AACGTCGGATCTCAGGGAAGGAGGAGGAGATCAAGGATGCAGACGATGCCCGCGTCGGGAAAATCACCACGAGAGGTTCTTGGGCCGTTTTGGACCTCTGAGGGCCCTCGCCAGGCCCGGGGACCGTCAAAGAACGACGTGGGATGAAAGCTGGCCCCAGGGAAGTGGTTGGGATTTCGGGGAACCCGTACTGAAGGACCCCGAGATTTTGGGGGTGCAGTTTTTTCACATTGGGCGTTTTCGCCCAGCTTCTGGCCCCAGGGCCATCACAGATCGATCCGGCTCGAAAAGTGCCGCAGAAAGATGGGGTCCATGGCTGAGGTCGTTATTATCCGCGATGTTGCATTTTGTTTGCAGTTTCGTATCTCTCGGGGGAGGCTGCGGGCAAGAATCCAGACATGCGTGCGTCGTGAAAAGTCACGACGGTAAGTTTGGGCCGTTTGGGGTTTTCTGGGGTACAAAGAATTTTCGAACGCGATGTGGGTCCTTGCGCTGCGACTAACAAGTCAGGGGGAGGAGGGGCAGGAGGAGGAGGAGGAAGAAGAAGACAAGAAGAGGAGGAGGAGGAGGAGGAGGAGGAGGAGGAGGAGGACCAGTGTAAACCCAAGACTCATCAACGATGTTGGAATACACCCTCCCTCCAAGCTTCCTCTTCGTAGGCCCCTGGAAGGATCCATTTCCACGAAGGGAAGTACTCCATGTGGGGGGCAAGCGTGTGAAAATCCTGACGCGTGCCAAAGCCACTCTCAGGACTTCAGCGCCACGAGTCAACCTGACTGTTGCGTCTTGACGATCCTGAATCGCGCCAGAATGCCATTCCTGGGATTTCAACACCGCGAATCAACTTAACTGTTGCGCCCTGACAACCCTGAATCGCTCCAAAACTGAATTTCTGGTACGTTAGCCATGAGAACCAGTGAAACTCTTAGAGCGTTTTAAAACGGACTACGCGCGGCGCTGAAGCGAGAGCCACATGTTCAAAAAGGAACCGCCCTCAATCCGCAAAATTTTTGCACATCCTCAAAAAGAATGCGCGCGGCGCTAAGGCGAAAGCCAAATTTTGAAAGCGAGCCGCCTCCAATCCGTGAAAACGAATGTGCACGGTGCCAAGGCGAGAGCCACATGTCGAAAACGATGTGTCTTCAACCCGTGCACTTTTTGCAAATGTTCGAAACGAATTTGCGCGGCGCTAAGGCGAGAGCCACATTTTGGAAGCGACCCACCCTCCATGCGTGAAGCTGTCAGCTTGTGAGCTTGAGGCCCATGGATGGTGAGGAAGTCTCAGGCGAAACGCCCAGCCCGCCCTTTCGACCCGCCTCGGGGTGCGACAGGGAGGAGTTATCTTCTGTAAGGAGAAGGGATGGAGGAGGACCAGAGGAGGAGGAGGAGGAGGAGGAGGAGGAGGGGGAGGAGGAGGAGGAGGAGGAGGAGGAGGAGGTGGTGGAGGAGGAGGAGGAGGAGGAGGATCAGGAGGAGGATCAGGAGGAGGAGGAGGAGGAGGGAGGAAACGGGGAGCGAGGAGGGTAGATAAGCATAGACAGGATGGAGGAGGCCGAGGCGGGCCGAGGAGGAGGACCAGGAGCAGCAGCAGGGGGAGCAGCAGGTCCTACATCCGCCCGCAGATGGAGGGCGACCGTGGCCAGTGGCACCGCTTCGACGACCGCGACAGCGCCGCCAGCGCCACCTCGAACGCGACGGCCGTCGACGCCTCCTTCGGGGGCGAGGAGTGGCTCTGCGTGAACTACCTCTACGGCCCCTCCGGCGTGCTGACGAGGCCCAAGGACCAGAGGAGGAGGGGGAGGAGGAGGAGGAGGAGAGAGGAGGAGGAGAGGAGGAGGAGGAGGGAGGAGGGGGAGGGGAGGAGGGAGGAGGAGGAGGAGGAGGAGGAGAGGAGTGAGGAGGAGGAGGAGGAGGAGGAGGAGGAGGAGGAAGTGTCTCGAGGAAGGAACAAGTTCGGCGGCGAGCCTCGTGCGTTTTCGGGCGTTCTCGTCGGCCCCCCGGCGCTTTTCCCCCCGGGTGGCAGCAGCTGCGCCTCGCCGAGAGCGCTCTGGGAGCACCCGCTTCGCCCCGACAGGCGTCTTCGCGCGGCTTCGGCCCCTGGGACTGTCGCAGATCGACCCGGCTTGAAAAACGCCGCAGAAAGATCGGGCCTAGGTGTCTCTGGACGTGATGTCTGACGATGCTGCAATCTCGGGGCAATGGCGATCCGAGACCGCCACTCCCCAGACGCCCTTTCCCGGGGTGCGTTCTGACCAGGATTAGGTCGGGCAGATCCCCCTGCAGGCGGATCTTGGAAAAGACATGGAACATAGTCGAAACATCGTCAAACATATAGTCCAGAGAGCACGAGCAATCGTCACCAAACGATTTGATTACCAGTCTTGAAATATTCCTCCTGCAGACCCAGACACGCGACGTCCTGATTTTTTCAAGACGGCGTCCCCAGAAGTCCAGACCCTTTCCTCGGGGCCGGTTTTTCATCCTGAGTCGTTCTTTGACAGTCCTGGGGGCCCCGGCGAGGGCTCCCTGAGACCGAAAACGGCCAAACAACTTGCCGCCCTTATTTTTTTTAACGACGCGATCATGTCTGGGGAGGGACATGCCCGACGCACGACTAGGATCTCGAGGCGGGCCCGGCAGCGACGACGAGGGAAGTCCCGTGAGGGGGCCCGACGAGGTGGCCTTCTCAGTGCGCGGCCCCAGAAGGTCCCGACCCCAGGGGCAGCGGCACTCGGAGCGCGCGTACGGAACCCAGACCCCCTCGCGCCTCCTGCTCCTCCTGCTGCTCCTCCTCCTCCTCCTCCTCCTCCTCCTCCTCCTCCTCCTCCCTCCTCCTCCCTCCTCCTCTCCTCCTCCTCCTCTATACTCCTCCTCCTCCTCCTCCTCCTCCTCCTCCTCCTCCTCCTCCTCCTTCTCCTCCTCCTCCACGGACCTCTGACCAGAGATTCCGAGGCGAACCCAGACTCAGAGACACCCTCGCGCCCTGAAAAAATCGCGACAGGAAGTTTTCGCTAGTATCGGCCACTGGGGGCCCTCACTGGGCCTCGGGACCGTCAAGAAACGGCTCAGGATGAGAAGCCGGTCCCGGGGAAGGGGTCCAGGCCTCTTCTGGGGGGCGACGATGCAAACAAAAATCGGGTCTGGGAGTGGGGGGGCGCCAAGGAGGGGGGCAGCGAGGGCTGCCGCAAAGGGGCCCTTGAGGGCCCCCAAAGCGGCCCTAAACGGCCCAGGAGGGGGCCCTCAGGATCCGAAAAGGGCACCTCTCTCCCCCCTCCACTGATCGCCCCCCAATCAATCCGCGCCCGAGGCACTCTCGCGCCAGCAAGCGCCTGCTCCCATGACTCTTCGTCCCGAACGGAACTGGTTGTCCCAGGGCCCCAAAGCGGGCCCCGGAGGCCGAGAGCTAAGAGAAGCGCCAGTGTCGCACCTGCGATCTCGCCGGAGGTCTGGAAGGGTCCGTGCCCCCCCGGTCGGAAGAAGCGGGTAGAGGCACGAAGTAGGACGGCGTTGAGCGTGGAGCGGATTTCTGCCCGCCCCCCGAAGTGGAGAGAAGAGGGAACACCGCTGGGCCCTTGAAATGGGGGGGCGCCTGAAGCAGATGGGGATCTGGGAATCCAGAAAATGCTTGCTTTCAAAGACTGATGGGTATCGATGTTCAGGATGGACCTAACAAAATATGGACACCGAATCTCGGAGGTCCGCGCGGACTTCCTGGATCGGCGCTGGAACCCCCTTCCTGGCGCGCCAGAGGCGGCGCAGGAGGGGCGGCAGGAGGGGCCGCAGGGGGGGCACCAGCGCCGATCCAAGGAAGCCGCGCGCAGCTCCAGAAGTTTGCGCTTTTGCACTTCTCGGCGGCGAGCCCGGGGGGGAAGCGAGAAGGGGCGGGCCTTCTCAGAAGGCTCGGCAGCCCCCGGGCCTCATGAGAAGTGTTCAAAGCCCTCCCCGAAAACAGAGACAACCTCTCAGAAGGCCAGAGGCCTTCCGAGAAGCCCCGCCCGGCCCATTCTTGGCCACGTTCGTTGGCAGCGCCCCGCTCGATGAGCTTCGAAGTGGGCGTCCAAGGCCCTTGCATCCTTGTCGCGCATCCTTACGATACGGTCCGATTGTATCGTCGATCTATCGGCGATGCGTCGCCGAGTCCAGGTCAACGTGTCCCCGCCAGTGCCCGTCCCCCCCCTTTGTCGTTGCCCCTCGGCTTGGGTCCGAGGCCGCAGTCCTCCGAGAGTCGAGTCGGGGGTCGAAAGCATAGTTGCTGAGAAACGCCCTGCTTGCCTCCGGGGTGCCCTGGGTTTCTGGGGTTTCGATGGTTCTGCTATGGACAGCGTGACGCTCCCACACCAAAAAATCAAGGGACGCCCCGGGGTCTCAGGGTCAGTTTCTTGCGGAAGGTTTCTTGTGGTCGAGCTCCTATGTTACCCCCATTTTTTCTGTCGAGCCTGCGAGAAGTGCGTAAAATGTTCCGCAAATGCGCAGAATGCTCCGCAGGTCTACGAAGCAGTCCACGCGCTGCGAACACATTCGACGGAAGAATCAGTTCTTGTTCCGCAAATGCGCAGAATGCTCCGCAGGTCTACGAAGCAGTCCACGCGCTGCGAACACATTCGACGGAAGAATCAGTTCTTAGATCAATCAATTCCTCCTCCTCCTCTTCCTCCTCCTCCTCGTCCTTCGCCACCTCCTCATCCTCGTCCTTCTCCTCCTCCTAATCCTCCTCCTCCTCCTCCTCCTCCTCCTCCTCCTCCTCCTCCTCCTCCTCCTCCTCCCCGCCTCTCTCTCTCTCTCATCCTGCTCCTCCGCCTCGTCCTCCTCCTCACTCCCTCCTCCTTCCTAGTCGTTTTCCTCCTCCCCCCCTCCTTCTTATCTCCTTCTCCTTTCTCCTTCTTCCTTCTCCTGCTTGCTCCTCCCCCCCTCCTCCCACCTCCTCCTCCCCTTCTCCTCCTCCTCCTCCTCTCTTCCTCCTTTTCCTCCTCTTCCTCTTCCTCCTCCTCCTCTCCTCCCTCCTCCTCCTCCTCCTCCTCCTCCTCCTCCTCCTCCTCCTCCCCCTCCTCCTCCTCCTCCTCCCTCCTCCTGCGGCCGCGTGTCTATCGCACGCTGGAAGCACCATGATCGGGAGCCGGCGCAACCCCCCAACCCCAGGACAAGCACGCCGCTCAGCGGCGAGCAAGCCCCAGAGCCGAGGGGGTACGCCGACCGTGGCCATTACCTTGCATACCCAGGAGCGCGGCGGCGACGTACAGGAGGCCGCGTGGCCAGCGGCTTGCGGTCCCACCGCCAGGCGCCACACCTCCTTCGGGAAGTGCAGCACCAGCGCGGTCCCACCGCCAGGCGCCGCCCGGCCCAGCAGCGCCGCAGTCGCCCCGGCCGCCTTCGCGCCGCCCCCGCGCGCCAGCCTTTGCCCCGCCACCGGCTGCGCCGGGCGCCCGCCGCGCCGCCGACAGCGGCCGCCGCGCCTGCCCCGCGCCCGCTCACCGCCGCCCGCGGCCTGGGCGGCTCGGGCCGCCGCCCGGCCCGCTGCCGCTGCGCGGCCGCCGCGCCGAGGAGCCGGCGCCGCCGCCCTGGCGCACCCCCGCCAGCGCCGCGCCGCGCGCCTTCAGCCAGCCCAGCGCCCCCAGCGCCCAGCCCAGGGGGCCGGCCTCGGGCGGGCAGTGCGTCGGTCAGCCGCTCAGCGTCTCTAGGGGGCGCGGCCGGGCGCGCCGCCCGGGCGTCCACACCGAGGCGTTGTGCGCCTCGGCGTTGGCCCGCTGCAGCGCGGCGGCCAGGCTCTGGCGCGCTGCCGAGAGCTCGGCCTCGTCGCCGGCCGCCCAGGTGCGCAGGAGGTCCTGCGTCTCGCACCCTGGCCTGCCCAACGTCTCCAGCGCGAAAGCGCGCAGCGCCAGGCTGGGGTAGCGGCGGTGCTTGCGCTCCTCCGCGCTGCGGCCGCCGCGGCCCCGTCGCGTAAAGCCCGGCCCCGTCCCGCCGGCGTCGCGGCCTCGGTGGCCGCGTCCGTCACCATACAACGTCCACGTACATGGTGCCCGCCACCGGGTCCACGAAGGTCACGTCCAGCCGCGTCGCCTCCAGGCGGCCATCCTGGAGGACCCTGTCCCAAGCAGGGACGAGCGAGCTGCTCGGTGCCCACGCCCCTCGCTCCGCGCCCCTTGAGCCAGCCTGCTAGCCAATCGCGAATGGCGCTGTGGCGCGCGATCGTGCCCGCGCCGGCGTGGCGGCCCAGGGGGTGAGTCGGGTCCCGAGCGAGGTCCGCTCCGCAGAGTTGCCCATCGGCGCGACGGCGCTGGCAAGTGGCGCATGCGTCAGCGGGCCTCGGGAGGCGGAGCCGCAGCGCCAGCGCCGGCAGGTAGTTCTCGTCCGCCAAGCGATGGTTGTCCTGCGTCGGCGGTATAGGAGCCAGCTGCCAGCCCCCTTCCCACTCGCCGAGCGCAGCTGGGCAGCTTGCTCTGGTGGCAGAGCCGCCAGGAGCCGTTTCCGGGCCGCTTCCGGCCTTCGTCCCGTTCGTGGCGCGCGAGCTCCTTTTGCGCCTTTCGCGGCCCTGAGCCACTCGTCAGCGCCGAGCCGGAGCGCGTTGCCCGCCTGCTCGGCCGCGGCCCAGAGGTCGGGGCAGCTCGCAAGCTGGCCTCGCCTAGCTCCCGCCAGACGTCTGCCAGGCAGCCGAGCCAGGAGCCGGCGAAGGCGGCGAGCCTGCGCTGGGCCATGCTGTGCACGCCCAGCCCCCCCTCCGCCAGGGGGGGGAAAGCTGCTCCCGCGCGTCTGGCGGCAGTGGTCGCCTGAGCAGGCCGTCTAGGTGCCCCACCACCTTGTTGTCGTAGTCCGGGCACCGTTCCTCGCTGAGGAGGTGCGCCCGCGCATGGTGCAGCGCCGCCCCGTTCGCGAACGTCCTGACGAGGACCACCTCGTCCTGCGCCTTGAGCCCGTGCGCCCGCAAGCCGCGCAGCTTCCCGAGGTAATGCGGTCAGGTGCTCGGCCGGCGCCGCGGGGACCGCCGTCGGCGTGAAGCTTACCCTCGCTGGGTCGGCGCTGAGCCCCTCTGCAGCCGCTCCGCCGCGCACGAACGGCAGGAGCGTCCCAGAGCACTGCATTTGCGGCACGACCTTCCCGGCCAGGCACGCCGGGAGCTGCAGGCCCCAAGGGTTCCACACCTGCGTCTTTGCCGCGTTTACCCGGAGGCCCACTCGGCCGAAGGCGGCGGGGGCGGCGGCGTACGCTGCCTCCAACGCTGCCGGCGTAGCCTTGAGGTAGCTGTCATCCAGAACGCTGCTGTCCTCCTCCTCCTCCTCCTCCTCCTCCTCCTCCTCCTCCTCCTCCTCCTCCTCCTCCTCCTCCTCCTCCTCCTCCTCCTCCTCCTCCTCCTCCTCCCCCCCTCCTCCCTCTCCGCCTCTCCGCTGCTCGCGCGAGAGGAGCCCCGCGCCTGCCTCCTCGTGTACCTGCGCGAGACCGCCATGGGCTTCCTGCTGCGCGAGCCGCGGCTGCCGAAGATGTCCAAGGAGCTCCGGGCCGCCACGGCGCCCCGCGAGCAGCCCACGAAGGCCGCCGAGAGCGAAGCGGCCGCCGCCGCGGCGCAGGCCCTCATCGAGGAGGCCTTCGGAGGAGCAATCCTCAGGGGAGGAGGAGGAGGAGGAGGAGGAGGAGGAGGAGGAGGAGGAGGAGGAGGAGGAGGAGGAGGAGGAGGAGGAGGAGGAGGAGGAGGAGGAGGAGGAGGAGGAGGAGGAGGAGGCGGAGGAGGAGGAGGAGGAGGAGGAGGTGGAGGAGTACCGATACCGCTACCCTCGCCTCGTTTTCCCTTTTCGGGCCTCCTGGGAGGCCTCGTCCACACCGCCGGATTCGTCTTCAGATCCAGGCCAGAACGCGCCCCTGGAGAGGTCCGTAAAATATCGGTATCGGTACCTTTTGGTTTCCCCAACGCCGAGACGTCCAACGCCTCGAACAACCGGTGATCGTTTTTTATTCATTGTTTTGCCGATCGGCGCGGGCCCCCTTCCCCCCCCCATGGAGTAGATCTTGGCTGTTGTGGGCGCCTGTTTCAGGCAGGTGGAGTCTCCAGTGGAGTCTTCCTAGGACGCAATGTTTGCAAACAGTCGCATTGAGCAAAGGTCCGGAGCCAGACCCACCCCCTCCCCGCCCTCCGCCCAATGTCGAGACGCCGCATAAGAGAACGTTCGCCAATCAAGACCGGGGTTTGCTGACGCCCGCGTCGGTTCTCGGCGGCTCTCTCCCGCCGCGGGGTGCCTTCCAGCA
The DNA here is from genome assembly GCA_963575745.1 of Prorocentrum cordatum. NCBI lineage: Eukaryota > Dinophyceae > Prorocentrales > Prorocentraceae > Prorocentrum > Prorocentrum cordatum. The sequence continues at coordinate 9,271 of CAUYUJ010009039.1, read as the reverse complement.
GCCGCGCCCCGGCGAGGGCGTGCCGGGCGGGCCCGGGTGGTCGCGAACGGCCGCCAGAGACCCGAGGTGCAGCGGAGACCCGCGCCAAGAAGCACCCGAGGGCCTTCCGGGGGGTGTCCAGATCGCCCCGAACGGCCGTCTGAGTTTCGAGCTCGGGCCCGCACAGCCGGGCGGGACTGGCTCAGAGGGGGAGGCCTCGACCCTCCATCGCCCACCCCTCGCCGATGGGGTGCCCGATCAGCCCCGGCTTTCCCAGGGCGGAGCGGAATTTGGTATCGGGGGCCTACCGTGGAGACCCACGCCAAGAAGCACCCTGCTTGCCTCCAGGGTGGTGCCGTGGGTTTCTTGGGAGTCGATGGTTCTGCGATGGAGAGCGTGACGTCCCCACACCAAAAAATCCAGGGACGCCCTGGGGTCTCGGGGTTGGGTTCCTTGTGGAAGGTTTCTTGTGGTCGGGCCCCTATTGAGTGGCCTGGAGACCACACCTCCTCTCGTCGTGGCAAAACCCTTAGGGAGAGGTTGCCTTCAGATCAGCAAGAGGTGTGGCCCGTGAACCTGTTCCGTGAGGCGTATGGCCTCGAATCTGAACATATGTTGCGCTTTCGGGATGCTCTTGGGGTGCCTTGCTTTTCTCTCGCACTGCTCATGCCCCACCACCGGCCCGATACCGCCCCGCTACTGGCCCACTAATGACCCCGCGAATGGCAAACGCATGAATTTGGCCCGCTAATGGCCCGCTTACGGCTTTAACCCCCGAGTGATCGACTTGTGGCCCACCAGTGAGCTGCTAGTGACGTTTGGCCCACAAATGTTATTCGAAGGGCTCGCTTCTCAGATTTTTGCGTCGTCTCGACTGCAGCAATCAGCAGTGCACAATCAGGTGGAAATTAGCGTGCCACTAGCCAGGTCCAGAAAGGTTCTGTGAGGCAGGGCCGTCGTCGCAAACGAAAAAGACATTGGTGTGCGACCGTGCTTTCGTTGGCGGGCCATATGGTCGAGTCCAAAGGTACTGTGAGGCGGGGGCTTTCACGAAAAATCATGGCCGGAGGCTGTTCGTTGTTTGTTGGCCTCTGGGGTCGCCACGACCCGGGAACGTCAAACATCGACTCAGGACGAAAAGCCGGACCGGGGGAAGTGGTCGGGGCTTCTGGGTCCCCGGTCCCCGTCTCGAAAAATTCAAACATCGGGCCTTTGGGGAAAGATACAGACACTGCTGACGTCACAGTCACTGGAGTGTCCTTTGGTGCGGGCCCATGGGGCCCCCTCGATCGCCGAATGCGATGCGATGGCAGCGGCCTGCGCGCTCGAGTTTGGCCCCCTCGCGCCCCCCCCATAGCCACACACCAAAGGTCACTCGAGCTTAGGGAGTCACTCTGGCGTGTAGCTGACGGCGCGTGTTCTTTCCGGGTCTCGGGCGGCATGGCTCCGTCCCGCCGGCTTCCTCTCCTGAACGTCGGAGCCCCCGAGAGGCCCTCCTTGAGCCCCGGGGCGATCAGGAACGGCTCTCTCCGGGACGAACGGCGATCCCCCGGGAAGCGGTCGGGGCGTCCCGGGGCGCGGCTCCACGGGACTCGCGGATCGGCGGCCCGGCTGCTCGGGCCACAGTGCGGCCTCCGAGGGCCCCGGCCGCGCTCCGGGGCCATGCAGAGCGGATCCGGGGCCGCAAAGTGCCCCCCGCGGATCGAGAAGTCCCGTCGTCGGACGTTTATAGGGTTGATGGGGCACCACTCACTTGCTCGCCACGTCGCCCGATATAATCGTAGTCTCGATCGTCCGTCCTCGTCCTCCTCCCTCCTCGCTCCCCTCCTCCTCCCCCTCCTCCTCCTCCTCCTCCTCCTCCTCCTCCTCCTCCTCCTTTCCTCCTCCTTTCCTCGCGCACCACGAGGACCCCCGTCGCCGCGGCTGGAGTCGCCTCGAGGTCCTCGCCAGGAGGCGCCCAGGGGGAGGTCCGGGGAGCGGCGGTGCCGCCTCGTGGCTCCCACCGAGGTCGAGGCGCAGGCCATGAAGGAGGAGAAGAAGCGGAAGCAGAAGCAGAAGAAGAAGCAGAAGGCCAGAGAAGAAGAGCGGAACAGCCATGCGACCGCTTCTTTATCCCCTGTTTTGCCGATCGGCGCGGGCCCTCGCACCCCCCCCCTGAATACCCCCCCTCCATGGAGTAGATCTTGGCTGTTTGGGGCGTCCGTCTCGAGCAGGGGGAGTCTCCCCCAGAGGACGCACGGTTCCAAACAGCCGCATTCCCAGACCCCCGACGTAATGATTTTTTCATTACGTCGACCCCCAGAGGTCCCGACCCTTTCCCCATGACCGGCTTTGCATCCTGAGTCGTTTTTTGACGCTCCCGAGGCCCGGCGAGGGCCGCCGGAGGCCGAAAATTAGGAAAAACCTCCCGTCATGATTTTTTCATTACTCGAGGGGGTCTGGGCCCCCCCCCCCCCGCCCGATGCCGAAGCGCCGCACGGGACAACGCTCTCACAGTGCGGTCGGGAGCTCTGGCCGAGCGGGCTGCGCCGCTGGCTCTCTTGCCCTTCCGCGCTTCGGAGCGACACGCTGTCCGCGCCCCCCCCTCCAATCAGGAGGGGAAAAAAAACACACAGACACAACTAGTCGTCGATTCCGAGGAAACTATGGGAACATATGGGAAGTGGGGGGGAAGGCAAAAACCCCGAAAATATGGGAACATGTGGGGGATAGTTTTGTTTGTGTGTATTTCTCTGTGTGTCCTGGGGCCCCTGCATCCACGCGTCAACGTCCCGAGCCTCTCCCGGCCTCCCGCCCCGCGGAGCGGGGCGACCCGCTGCCCTCTCGCAGGGCGCAGCGTGCCGCCGGGGCCGCCGCCGCAGCGGCGCGCCGAGAGCAGGAGAGCCCGACCGCGAGCTCTCGGAGGTCCGCGCGGACTTCTGGGACCGTCGCTGGACCCCCCTGGCGTGAAGTCGGGCCTGTCCCCCATACAGGGGGATCTTCGACGAAAGATAAAAAGCACCTCCCAAATAATACCCCCAAAAGTGAAAGATACTGAAAAAAATGCCCCCCGACTATTTTTGGGCGATTTTTGTTCAAATATTTTTGGAAAAAATGTCCCCCGACTATTTTTGGGCGATTTTTGTTCAAATATTTTTGGAGCATTTCTTTCATTTTTCGTCGAAGATCCCCCCTGTCGGGGGACACGCCCGACTTGACCCTGGCGGCGCCCCCCCGCGCCGACCCCCGACGCGCTCCGGCGCGCCGGGGGAGAGAGGTCCGGCGCCGACCCGGGAGAGTTCCCCGCGGGCGTTGTGCCGAGGGGAGATGTCTGCCGCCAGTGCTTCTGCCGCTCCCGGAAGGAGAAGGAGAAGCGGACGCACGCGAAGACGGAAGAGGACGAGGAGGAGGAGCGATCGGACGGCAGCAAGCCGGCACGAGCAGAAACTTCGGGAGGGGCGCGCGGACTTCTTATAGGCCTGCCTTGGAGCCCCCCTGCCCCCTGGCGCGCGGGGAGCCGAAGCGCGCCAGGGGAGCCCAGCGCCGACGCGAGGAAGCCGCGAGAGCCTCCGAACGTTTGCGTTTGGGCAGGTCTTCTCTTGGCGTTCGCTCGGACGTGCATTTTTTGGTTGAGTGAAAACGCCATAAATATAAACTTTTGGCGCTCCGCGCGGATTTCTTGGATCCGCGCTGGGCCCCCCCAGCGGCGCCTCCGGCGCCGCTCCCGGCGCGCTCCGCGCGCCAGGAAGAGGGGTCCAGCGCAGCTACAAGAAATCCGCGCGGGGCGCCCAAAGTTTATGGTTGAGGCGTCCTGGAGCATCGAGCCATGGTTATGGCGTTGTTTCTTCTTCTGTTTGTGGGGGCGAGGACCATGGAGGGAGCGTCCTGGAGCATCGAGCCATGGTCATGGCGCTGCTTCTTCTTCTGTTTGCGGGGGCGAGGACCATGGAGGTAGCGCCCTGGAGCATCGAGCCCCGAAAAACCGCCACTGGCGTGAAAAGCGCCCACAAGGCGGCGTAAAGGTCAACGCTGATGTACTCAGGACCCCCGTAGCCCCAATCTCAATGCTGAGAACGGGGCTGCCTTGGCGATGAAGATCTGGGCGTTCTTTCATTGCCGACTCTTGCACCGCGACGGTGGCCGCGAACGCAGCATTGAAATGTGGGGGGTCCGGGGGCGGGCACTTTGCAGCGTCGTCTCTCGATGGGCGTCTTTTTTCCACGCCAGCAGCGGAAAGACGCGCACGACCGCCGAGGACTGCACCGAGGGGCCACACGCCCGAGCGACGGCGGGCCGCTCCCGCGCAGGGTGTCTCGGGGGCCCTCCCGGCCCTCGGGCAGACGGGCGCGCCCGCCGTGCCAAGGTCCCCAGAGAGCCCTGGCCAGGCATGCGCGCCTCTCTTTCGGGGCTCGATGCTCCGGGAGGCCCCCTCCATGGCCCCCATGCTCCAGGACGCTCCTCCTCCTCATCCTCCATGGCGAGGCCAGGATCTCAGGGTCCTCCGTCAAGGGGGGAAACACCACCCGGGCCGGACAATGGGCGTTCACGGAACGGCCCTGGGCGTTTACTGGAAGCCCTGCCCTGCTCGATTCACTCCTTGGTGGCGTTTGCTAAACGGCTTTTCCTGTCGGGGTGATTATTTTGGTGTGGACTTTCGGCCCTCTATTGCGGTCGGCTACACGCAAGAGTGACCCTAGGCTTAAGTCGGGCACGTCCCTCTACAGGAGGAGTAGTCAAGAACAGTCCTCAAAACAGAATGGGGACGATTGTTGGAGTATTTTTGACCACCTTTGATGCTCTGTTTTGATGCTTGTTCCTTCGCCCAAAATCCGCCTGTAGGGGGACGCGCCCGACCCAAGGCAGGCGTGGCCCCTTGGCGCGCGGCGCTCCCGAGGGGCCGCGGGCGAGCCAGAGCCCCAGGCGCGCAGGGCCGCTGTCCAGGAGCGAGCCCTGCGTGTGGGCCCGCACCAAGAGGACCACTCCGGCGGAGGCTCCGTCCTGGCGCTCCTCCGTGGCTGCTGGGCCGGTCTTCCACCACCACCACCACCACCACCACCACCACCACCACCACCACCACCACCACCACCACCACCACCACCATAAATGCGAGGGGGGAAGGAGGAGGAGGAGGAGGAGGAGGAGGAGGAGGAGGAGGAGGAGGACCCCATCCCCCTCCTGCTTGTGGTGGTGGTGGTGGTGGAGAACAGGCCCATCCATGGTCCTCGCCCCCAGAAACAGAAGAAGCAACAGCGCCAGAAACGTTCAACTTGTGGTGCTCCGCGGGGATTTCTTGGATCTGCGCTGGGCCCCCCCTGGCGGCGCCTCCGGCGCCGCCCCTGGCGCGCTCCGCGCGCCCGGGAGGGGAGTCCAGCGCAGATTTAAGAGATCCGCGCGGAGCGCCAAAAGTTTATGTTTATCTCGCTTTTTCTTCTTCTAATGTAGGGCGGGTTCATGCGGCGATGGCGCGCTGGCGACGCCAGCGAAAGCATTCAAGGTTGAATTTTGCAGCGCGGAAGCACCGAGGGGCACGGCGACGGCACTGGGCCCGACTGAACTCAATCTTGAATGATCGTGGCCGCGATCGAGTCAAGGTTGAGCGATCAACGCGGTGTCAAAAACCGTTGCGCGCGCCGACGCCGCGCGAACCTTCCGTAGGTGCCTTGTGCCTATCGTGCTCCCGCTTCGAGGAGGAGGAAGAGGACGAGAGGGACCCCGCGGAGTGCGACCGAAAAAGCGACGGGAAGGGCAGCCCAGACGGCGGCAGCGACGACCAGGAGCTGGCCTCGCCGCACCCGACGGTCAATCGGGGGCGGGAGCCCGAGGTCCCGGCCGCACCCGCCTTCCTGCTGCTGCCGGCGGCTCGCAAGAGTGGCCCTGCGCCAGCGCGGCTTTGTGGGTGCGGGCTCGCTGGGCATTTTGGGTGCTTCCCGGAGGCTGCCCAGCCTCGGGGTACGGTGGAGGCCAGTGCACAAGGAACCTTCCACGAGAAACCCAACCCTGAGACCCCAGGACGTCCATGGATTTTTGGTGTGGAAACGTCTCGCTTTCCACGGCAAAACCAGCGAGCCCCAAGAAACCCAGGGCACCCTGGAGGAAAGCAGGGTGTTTCTTGGCATGGGTCTCCATTGTAGCTTTCAGGAGCACGTGTTTCCCCTTCTGGGCGATAACGGGCGGGATCGCCCCGCCCCCCCGGCCCCCCAGGGTCACGTCACGGTTGTCGTCCCGGGGCGACCACGGGCGTCCTGTAGCGCTCGCAGGCTATTGTGGTGTTCACACAGGCATGCTGTGGCGCCGGCATGCGCCATGGCATTCTCGAGGTAGCGCTGCGCTTGCGCTCTTGTGGTGCTCTCAGGGGCGCAGTGCTGCTCTATTCCTCAGAGGCGTTGGGGCGGTGCTCGTAGCGCGGCGCTCGTAGCTGGCGGCGCTGTGATGTTCGCAGGCACGATTGTGCGCACAGGCGTTTTGGTGTACACAAGCGCCGTGGTGCTCACAGTCGATGTAGTGTACGCAGGCGTTGTGGGCTAATCAAATACGGGGGACCGTGTCCCGGGCCAGAAGAAGCAATAAACACAAGTGTGAAATTGAGGGGCTCGGGCCCACCGCGATTTTCTGGAGTCGGTGTTCCCCGTCGGGACTCTTGGAGGATGCGGAGGACGCGTTCGGTGGAGCTGGAGGAGAGGAGGAGGAGGAGGAGGCAGCAGGAGGAGGATGAAAGAGGAGGACTGAGGAGGAGGGAAAGAGTAGGAGGAGAGACAAATGGGAGGAGGAGGGGAAGGGAGGCGAGGAAGGAGAGGAGAAGGAGGGTGGGAGGAGGAGGCGGAGCGCGGAAGAAGGAAGGGGAGAGAAGAGGAGGGAAGGAGGAGGAGGGAGGACGAGGACGAGCGAAGGAAAAAGAGGAGGCGGAGGCGGAAGCATATATATATATGGCGGAGTTGGCGGAGCTAGGGAGGAGGAAGGAGGAGGAGGGAGAGGAGGAGGAGGCAGGAAAAAGGGGAGGAGGAGGAGGAGCCCGAGGGGTAGGAGGAGGAGGGGAGCTGGGGAGGAGCGAGGAGGAGGAGGAAGCGAGGAGGGGGAGCGAGGCGGAGGAGGACGAGGAGAGGAGGTCCCTGACCCGGACGAACCCCATCTCCCCCACGAGGCCACCAACCCTTCTTAGCCGGCCGCTCCCCCCTCGCACGCCTCCCCTTTGTGCGCGGCCCGGCGCAGGTCCTCGTCCAGGACGGCCTTCGCCTCCTCCTCCCTTCCTCCCCTATACCCCTCTTACCCCTCCTCTCTCCTTCCTCCTCTCCTCTTCTCTCTCTTCCCTCCTCGTCTCGTCCTCCTTCCCTTCCTCTCCTTTCCTCCTCCTCCTTCCTTCTCCTCTCCTCCTCCCCCTCCTCCTCCTCCTCCTCCTCCTCCTCCTCCTCCTCCTCGTCCTCCTCCATTCTTCTTCCTTATGAATATTTTCTCCCTGTCGCACCCCGAGGCCACTCTTTAGGGCGGGCCAGGCGTTTCGCCTGACACTTCCTCACCAGCTATGACCCTGAAACTTTAAAAGTGACAGCAGCAACAGTTTCACAGATGGAGGGCGGGTGGTTTTCAAATGTGGCTCTCGCCCTAGCGCCGCGCATATTAGTTTTAAACATTTGCAAGAGCCTCACGGATTGAGGGCGGGTCGGTTTCAAAATGTGGTTCTCGCCTCAGCGCCGCGCACATTCGTTTGAAATATTTGCAAGAGATTCGCAGATTGAGGGCTGGTGGTTTTCAACATGTGGCTCTCGCCTCAGCGCCGCGCACATTCGTTTTGAAACATTTGCAAGAGTTTCGCGCATTGAGGGCGGGTCGTTCTCCAAATGTGGCTCTCGCTTCATCGCCGCGCACATTCGTTTTGAAACATTTGTAAGAGCTTCACGGATTGAGGGCGGGTCGTTTTCAAAATGTGGTTATTGCCTTAGCGCCGCGCACATTCGTTTTGAAACATTTGCAAGAGCTTCACGGATTGAGGGCAAGGTGTTTTCAACATGTGGCTCTCGCCTAAGCGTCGCGCACATGCTTTTTGAACATTTGCAAGAGATTCAGAGTTTCACGGGTCCCCATGATCAACGTACCATAAATGGTGTTTGGGAAGGATTCAGGACTATGCGGGCGCAACAGTTATGTTGATTCGCGGTGTCGAAGTCCCAACAATGGCGCTCTGGCATTATTCCGGATCGTCAAGACACAGCAGTCAGGTTGATCCGTGGCGTTGAAATCCCGAGAACAATGTTTTGGCATGCTTCAGGATCTTCAAACCGTTGTCTTCCAACGAGGCAGTTCCTTCAATGGAAATGAACCGTTGTATGGGACCTATGAAGAGGGAGCTTGGAGCAAGGGTTAATTCTAACATCGTTGATGTCTCTTGGGTTTACACTGGTCCTCCTCCTCCTGCTCTTCCTCCTCCTCTTCCCGTGGAGAGGTCCTGGTCGCCCAGGGCAAGAGGCGCGCGGGGGCCAGCAGTGCTCTGCGGGAGCCTTCCCCAGGCTCCTGCCCAGATGGCGGGGGCCTCAGGAATCGCCAACAAGGTCGACCACCTCCGATCTGTCGATGAGGGCTCGATCGGGCCGCTGATCTCGATCTTCGCCTTCCTCCTGCTCCTCCCTTCCTCCCTCCCTTCCTTCTCCTTCCTCCTTCGCGCTCCTCCTCCTCCTCCTCCTCCTTCGCTTCCTCCTCCTCCTCCCGCTCCTCCTCCTCCTCGTCCCCTTCGTCTTCCTCCTCGTCCACCTCCTGTTCCTGTTCTTCGTCTTCGTAGTACCACTGTATTTGTTGATATGGGTAGCATTCCTCTTCTGACTATTGTTTTTGTTATGCTTCCTCCTACTATTACTGCTTTTCGTCCTTTCCATCCTCTTCCTCCTCCTCTTCCTCCGCTTCAGGCCCTGAATGTTGACCAGAAACGAGAGGTGCCCCCGGCTGGTGGTGCCCCAACCTCACGGTCTGTCATGGAGCACCCGAGCGGGCGCCACCAGGGCCTTTCGGATAGCACTGAGGGACACCCTGCGGCCAGAAAGGGGGGGAGGGGACAAGGAAGGAGGACGGGGGAGGAGGAGGGGGGGGGGGAGGAAAAGGAGGAGGAGGAGGAGGGGGAGGAGGAGGAGGACAAGGAGGAGAGAAGGAGGAGAAGGAGGGAGTAGTAGTAGTAGTAGTAGTAGTAGTAGTAGTAGTAGTAGTAGTAGTAGTAGTAGTAGTAGTAGTAGTAGTAGTAGTAGTAGTAGTAGTAATAGTTCGTAGTAGTAGTCGTAGTAGTAGTAGTAGTAGTAATAGTAGTAGTAGTAGTAGTAGTAGTAGTAGTAGTAGT
>CAUYUJ010009038.1:15000-36618 GCA_963575745.1 Prorocentrum cordatum | reverse complement strand
GGGGGGGGGGAGGCGAAACGCGCGAGTAGACTGGAGGCCGAGTCCCCCCCCCCCTTCTGCGCGCCTCCAGCTGCGCCTTCGAGGGGCGCGCGGCCCATCGCCCCTCGCCCCGCGATGCAGCAGTACATGACGCAGGAGCAGTACGCTGCGGCCCTGCAGCAGCAGCAGCTGCAGCAGCAGCTGCAGCAGCAGCAGGCGCAGCAGCAGGCGCAGCAGCAGGCGCAGTACGCGCAGTACTACGCGCAGCAGCAGGCGCCTCAGCACTACGTGCAGCAGGCGCCGCCCGCCCAGGCTGCGGGGGACGTCGGCTGCCCAACTCACCAGCCCTGGCCGGGCCCATCCCGGGCCCACGGTCGGTGCATATCGGGCGGGCAGCAGCGAGGGGGGCAACTCGCGCGGGCGGATCGAGGACTGCAGGAGAGCGGCCCGCAAGGGGCCCCGAACGGCCCCTGCACTGCGGTCGCGGGCCCACGAAGGTGCACGGAAGGTGCACGTTTCTTCCGCCCCGCGCTTGCTGCACCTCCGTCAACGAACCGTTGAGTGTAGGCCTCCCTGCCAGAGCCTCGTGGGCGTAGACACCGATCCTGGGCCCAGGACGGACCGAGCCTGGATCGGCGAGGTGGATTGACGCCCCCCGCCCAGGCCCTGACCGTCACCCTGCCTGCCGACGCCTTCCCGGGGAAGACATACCAGGTGCTATCAGAGGGGATGTTCGCCGGCATGCGTCGTTTTCCCAACCATCCTGTGGTGTTGGATCTGCGTTTTGAAGAGGCAGCGCCCCGCGTCTCCTTCCTCTTCCCTCCTCCCTCCTCCCATCCCTGTCTCAGCTTTCGGCATGTCAATTTCGGCGCACCCCTCACACGTTTCGTGACCCCATAAGGAGCTCCAATGAATGTCCCAGGGGGGTACCACATGCGGTCCCCCAACCCACTTCGGCAAACCCCTCACACGTTTCGTGGCCCCGTAGGGAGCTCCAGCGAAGGCCCCAATGGCGGCTCTCCACCAGTTTCAGCACACCACTCACACGCTTCGTGACACCATAGGAAGCTCGAACCCAGTGGCAGGGTTCGCATGCGCACCCCTTGCCCATTTCGGTACACCCCTCGCAGGGTCCCAGCGGCAGGGCTCGCATCCCCCCCCGCCCGTTGCAGCACCCCCCCCATACGTTTCGTGGCTCCATATGGGGGCTCCACCGAAGGCCGCAGTGGCAGGGCTCGCATGCGGCTCCCCGCCCATTTTGGCATACCCCGCTTCCGTTTCGTGACCCCATAGGGAGCTCCAACTAAGTCCACGGTGGTAGGGTCTGCATGCGACTCTCTGCCCACTTCACATGTTTCGTTGGCCCACAGGGAGCTCCACCGAGGACGATCCACGATCCTCAGAACTGCGGTACGCATTACTGCACATGGTTGGACCCGTCGCCAGGATAATTTGGGGTTTAATTTTTGGTTTGTTTGTTTTGTGTTTTCTTGTTCCCCAAACAGAGCTTGCACTCAGGAGTTCTTATTTGTGTTCTAGGAATTGGGCCTGCGCGTCGGTCTCGCGGCTGTGTGGTCGCTGTCGCCGCTTCGTCGCAGCCCATCGTCTGGGGCTGCGCGTCGGTCTGGCAGCTATGTGATTGCCGTCGCCGACCCGTCGCCGCCTCGTCGCCGCCCGTCGTCTGGGCCTGCGCGTCGAGTCCGCCGCCTTGTAATTTCCGTCGCCGCCCCGTCGCCGCCTCGTCGCCGCCCGTCGTCTGGGCCTGGGTGGCGGTCTGGCCGCCTTGTAGCCGCCGCCGCCGCCGTCGCCGCGTCGTCGCCGCCCGCCGCATCGTCGCCGCATTGCTTGGCATTGCCTCACATTGCTCTGTTTGCCTCGGCTTGCGCTATTTTGCATGTCGCTGCGCTACTTTGCACTGCGTTGCATCGACTTGAGTTGCGTTCTCTGTGTTGCTTCGTACACCTTCCCACCGATCTCTGAGGAGCTGGGCCTGCCCGTCGCTGTGGCGGCTATGCGGTCGCCGTCGCCGCCCCTTCGCCGGCCGCCCCGCCGTCGCCCGTCCTCTGGACCTGCGCGTCGGTCTGGCGGCGGTGAGGCCGCCTTCGCAGTGCAGTCGCCGCCGGGGAGTGCGCTGCTTTGCATGGCATTGCATTGGTTTGCATGGCTTTCTTCGTGTTGCACTGTGCCGCTTTAAATTGATGTGCAATGCGTTGCATTGCGTTGCTTTGCATTGCGTTGCTTTGACTTGTTTTGAAGTCTCATGGCGCCGCTTTGCATTGCTTCTCATTGCGGTGCATTGCTTGGATGGGCTTTGCGTAGCTTTGCATTGCTTTGCATTGCTTGTATTGCTGTGCGCCACCTAGATTGCGCCACCTAGATTGCACCACCTAGATTGCGATACATGTATTCTCCTTTCTTAAAGAATATTTGGATCTCCCCCCCGCCCCCGGAATCACCTCCCCCCTTTCGTATTGCAATTTACATATGGTTCTGCCCCATCGTCCATCCTAAATATGAATGCATGCCATCCCAGGCAGGCCGGTATCGGCCCCCCCCTTTCAGTTTCTGCAGCAGAAAGTATGTGCGCACACTCGTTGATCAAACATCAACAGTTTTCAATAATCCTTTGCAACGAATGGGACGAAGTGTAAACACGCGCGTCGGCGCGCGCGCGCATGCCGAAATCCTTTCAAAACCTTAGATATCGCAAGGCATTCGAAACCGAGTGTCACGGAAACAAGCGAAAGCAAACATGGTTTCGCAACACGGATTTTCAAGAACAGCCTGCTCTCGTGCCATTGCAGATTCTCAAGAACGTCATCGGTTTTTCAGCATATTCAGCATGCTCATAACATGCTACCAAGCGGGCCTCTCGTGCGCGCATGTCGAAATCGAGTCGGTATAGGGAACCAGTATCAATGACACGCCGCTGTTGGGAGCCCGTCAGCGTTTTGCTCCTTCGCTTTTGTCCGATTGCATTGTGCTTCTTCAGCAGTAGCACGCTGAGGAGTTCCCCCTGGCGGCGTGTCATTGATGCTGTCTGCGCCCCCCAATGAAGATTATGGTCAGGCCGCAGCGCCCGAGTGCTCTCACCCCCAAGGGGCCTTTGGTAAGGCTTCGGGTTGCGCGCCGACCCCCCCTCCAAGGTAGTCCCCGCTGGTCTCAACAAATCCCCCGAGTAGCCCGGGGCGGTCTTACCACCTCACCCCTGGGGCGCGGAGCGCCCTGGGGACTCCGCTGGAGGCGGCGCCATGGTGTTGAGACCGCCCTGGACTTCAGTGAGCGGCTCGAAGAAGGAACGCTTGCTTTTCAAACGGGGCTCGGTCGTTCCTTAGGTGTTTGCATGCGTTATTGATCGTTCCTTGTGCTTTTTATTTGTTATGCATCGTTCCTTGTGTGTCATTCCTTGGGAGAACAAAGGGGGCTTCGTTCCTGAGGTCAGGCCGACGACTGTATTTGGATGGTCTGCTGAGGCCCGCGGGGACTGCTATTTGTTATATATCGTTCCTTACGCGTAATTCCCTGGGGGGAACAAGGGGGGCCTCGTTCCTGAGGGCAGGCCGACGACTGTACCTGGATGGCCTGCCGGGGCCCGCCGGGACTGCCTGGGGGGGCCTGCTGCGCGCAGCCCGGAGCCTGGGGCCTCGGTGCATCGAGGCTCGCCGTGTCCCTTCGCGCATGGGGCTGAGGCAGCCCCGAGCGCAGGAGGAGGAGGAGGAGGAGGAGGAGGAGGAGGAGGAGGAGGAGGAGGAGGGGAGGAGGAGGAGGAGGAGGAGGGGGAGGGGGAGGAGGAGGAGGAGGAGGAGGAGGAGGAGGAGGAGGATCCCTTCGGCGAGCAGGTGCAGGCCCCGGACGGGCGCCTCGTCAGCTTTCAGGTGCCCGCCGGGTGCGGGCCTGGCAGCGCGGTGCAGGTGAGCTACTGAGGGGCGCGCGCGCGCGTGGGGCTGGTCCTGTGGACGGCTCCCTCCTTGCTGAAGGAGGAGGCCGAGCTGGAAGAAGGAGAGGAATACAGCTGACTCCAGATTTCGTAACAAAGGGAGGGGGGTCTCATTTCGGGGGGGGGTCTCTTCCAGGCTATCTTGGAGGGCCTGGGGGGTCTGGGGACGATGTTTTGGAGGGTTCTCCCACGGAGGAGGTCTGACATGGCTTGTCTTGGAGGGTCCAGACCCCCTCCCTTTTATTACGAAATCTGGAGTACATTATTTATGCGATTACTAATGCAACACTACTTATAAGCCGACTGGTGATAATGATAATCATGCTCCGAATCGTAATAGTACTACCACTACTAAGAATAGGCATACTACGAGTACTACTGAGAGTAACACTACCAAGCATAATAATACTAATAAGACACATTCGACGAGTACGATTATTACTACAACTAGAAGTACTACTACTACTACTGCTACTACTACTACTACTACTACTACTACTACTACTACTACTACTACTACTACTACTACTACTACTACTACTACCTACTACCTACTACCTACTACCTACTACTACCTACTACTACTACTACTACCTACTACCTACTAACCTACTACCTACTACCTACTACCTACTACCTACTACCTACTACCTACTACTACTATTGCTACTACTACTGCTACTATGCCTGCTACTACTACTACTACTACTGCTGCTGCTGCTACTATTATTACTACTACTATACCTACTACTACTATTCCAACTACTACTACTGCTACTATTATTTGTACTACTACTACTACTACTGCTGCTGCTACTACTACCACCACCACTACTACTACTACTACTACTCCTACTACTCCTACTACTACTACTACTTACTCTTACACTACTACTACTACTGCTACTACTACTACTACTACTACTACTACTACTACTACTACTACTACTACTACTACTGCTACTACTACTACTGCTACTACTACTACGACTACTACTACTACTACTACTACTACTACTACTACTACTACTACTACTACTACTACTACTACTACTACTACTACTACTACTACTACTACTACTACTACTACTATTACTAATACTACTACTACTACTACTACTACTACTACTACTACTACTACTACTACTACTACTACTACTACTACTACTACTACTACTACTACTACTACTACTACTACTACTACTACTACTACTACTACTACTACTACTACTACTACTACTACTACTACTACTACTACTACTACTACTACTACTACTACTACTACTACTACTACTACTACTACTACTACTACTACTACTACTACTACTACTACTACTACTACTACTACTACTGCTGATAATACTACGACGAAGAATAATACTATAACGCATCGCACTCATATTATTAAAACTACTAGCAGTTATTCGACTATTAAGAATATCAGTATTCACAGCCATGTTCTTTGTAAGAGTAATAGTACATGGGTCATAAGAGGAATCGTACTATGAGGAGAAAGATGAGGTCTGAGGAGGAGACGGAGGCCTGAGGAGGAGGAGGAGGAGGAGGAGACGCACGAATCTGCGCTTCAATAGCACTTTGCTGCCTGGCTGCGCGCCTAATGGTCTTGCTCGCCCAGCTGGAGGCCTGTCTCCAGTCGGGGAACAAACAATGACATAACAAGGGAAACTCAGAGGTCCGCGCGTATTTCGCGGACCGCCCCCCCTGGCGCGCGGAGCGTGTCAGGGGCTGCGCTGGAGGCGCCGCCAGGGGGCCCTGGCGCAGATCCGAGGAGTCCGCGCGGGCCTCCGAGTTGTTATGTTTATGTCATCGTTTGTTCCCCTATCCAGGGAGCGCGAGGCGCTGTAATGTTCTTTCTCTTCCGATCCGTCGCAGGGGCCGTGGGCGGCCTTGGCGCGAGCTGTCGAATCATGGACAACGAACGCTCTTCGTCCTCCCTCCTGCCCCATGCCGCCCCTTCCCTTCCTTTGCTCCGATCCATGGAGGAGGGACGAAGAGGAGGTGGAGGAGGAGGCCAGCGGCCACTCCAGTGGACCCCGGAACCGGAATATGGAGCCACGGATTGCATGAACAGTCGCATCCCGATCACAGCTATGACACGCCTGTGTCATTCAATGGCGTGCGTGTTGTGTCGAAGTGCTTTTAGGTGCGTCCGTTCAGACCTGTGTTGCAGTGCTTGTCGATCTGCATGCGGACAGCTGCTGTGTAATACTGGGTGCAGATTTCGCATGCTGTTTGAATGTACGGTGGGGGCGTTCATTGAGGAATGTGCCCAGCCGTCTTCAGATCCTCGGTGATTCCTTATTTGTGACATCCAAGGCCAGGACTCAGTTGGTGTTCCACGGGCTTCCAGACCCTGGACTGTTTGTCCAATGGTTCCTTATCCAATGCCCTCCTCACCGTAGGGGCTTTGTCGCGGTATCAAAGTTGAGCCGGGTCGGCCAACTTCTTTTCTGCTCCCTGTGTCGAGTTTACTCCTTTTTCTCCTCCGTAGCTGTTTTGGCTCAGACTGCTTGTGCTCCAGCATCGTGCTCAGCTGGTTCCAGATACCGTACCGTGACGACCGGGTTGCGGTTGTCGTTCTTGCACAGGCCAGGGCGTCGATTCACACGGTCCCCGGTTCCCAATGGCCGCTCGTGCATTCTGGGCCGTGGCGCAGCAGGTTCGGCCACGCGCAGAGGGGGGCAGGGGGCGGGGTGGAGGCTTCTCAGAGACACCCCTGCCTCTCAGGGGGCGCAGGCCTTGTCGATAGATGCAAGGCCCTTGGCCTTCTGGAGGAGCAGGCTCCTCCCAAGAAGCCTTCCCCCTCCCCCCTCCCCTCCCCCTTATCCCCCCTCTCCCCCCTCCCCTCCCCCTTATCCCCCTTCCCCTTCCCCCCTCTCCCCCCTCCCCTCCCCCTTATCCCCCCTCTGCGCGCCGCCAACAGGTGTCGCTCGCGGGGGCGATCGCCGTGGCCCTCGACCGGGAGACAGGGGCCGGGCACGGCGGGGGACAGGGCAGATCGGCCGCCCGCCTCGGCGTGATGAGCAAGTCCGGGGTCACGCGGTGCTCAGGGGCACACGCTCCGGGGGGGGGAGTATATAAAACGGCGCGAAGATCGGGACAAGATCGGATCGGGATAACTCGAAATCTCTGAGAATCGGCGGGTTTGGAGGATGTATTGGGCGCCGCGGCCGCTCCAGAGCGTTCCAGAACGCTCTGAGAGCGCTCCGGAACGCTCTGGAGCGATTTATCCCGATCCTAGCCCTGTTTTAGTATAGGGTCAGGGGGCATTCGAAGGACAACAGACGGCATGAACGGACACTTTTGGCGGTCCGCGCGGAATTCTTGGATCTGCGCTGGGACCCACTGGCGGCGCTTCCGGCGCCGCCCCTGGCGCGCTCCGCGCGCCAGGGAGGGGGGTCCAGCTCAGATCCAAGAATTTTGCGCGGACCGCTAAAGGCTTGTGTACGTGCTGTTTCTGTTCCTCCGGACACTGCATCGACCCCCGATCGCCCAGTCGTCGCCGACGGAGGCCCGCTGGCCCAGCCCGCCCAGCAAGGCTCGGATTCGCTGCCGGGGGCCTGCCGCCGATCTGTCGGCGATGCCTCGCTGCTTCCCGTGCGACGCTTCCCCCCCCGATCCCGAAGCGCCCGGCAGCCCCTCGTCGGCGGCCCCTCGGCGCGGCCGTGGGCGGCCCTCCCCCGCTCGCTCCCCTCCGCCCCCCTCCTCCGGAGGGCCCGAGGAGGAGGAGGAGGAGGAGGAGGAGGAGGAGGAGGAGGAGGAGGAGGAGGAGGAGGAGGAGGAGGAGGAGGAGGCGGAGGCGGAGGCGGAGGCGGAGGCGGAGGAGGCGGTGGCCCTCGGTGGTCTTGCCCCGCCCGGCCCCCCCTCGGCCCCTCGAGGGCCCTCGGCGGTCTTCCCCCGCGCGCCCCGCGCCTCTCCCCCCGCCTCCTCCTCCTCCTCCTCCTCCTCCTCCTCCTCCTCCTGCTCCTCCTCTCCTCCTCCTCTCCTGCTCCTGCTCCTGCTCCTCCTCCTCCTACTCCTCCTCCTCCTCCTGCTCCTCCTCCTCCTCCTCCTCCTCCCCATCCTCCTCCTGACCTTGCCCCTCCTCCTCCTGCCCTGCCGCCTCCTCAGGTACAGCGCCCGGCAGATCAGGCAGGCCCGCAGCACCGAGGGGGCCTACTGGCCGGACTCCAGCAGCCGCGGCAGTGGGAGAGCAGACAACGGCATCAGCGTACGGTCGGACCGAGGCGTGAGATCGGGGCCGGTTCGGGGAGGGCACCCCCATGCTCTTCGTGCTTGTTGGATGTTCTTGGGCATCCTGGGGGATGGCACCTTCGAGTGTTCTTCGGTTTGGGCTGGCGGAGGCTCTGATGTTCTTGAAGGATGTTCTTCTGTCCTAGGTCCGACCGTACTCTCCTGGATGTCCGCGCGGACATCCGAGAAGTTATATTCTCCAAACAGTGGTTGCACTTGCGGATTATTATTTCTGTTCTAAGGAGCTGGGCCTCTCGGCTGGTCTGGCGGCTGTGGCCGCCGTTCACCGCCCGTCGCCTGGGCCTGTCGGGCGGCCTGGCGGCTTTGTCGTCGCCGTCGCCGCCCCGTCGTGGCCGTCGCCGCTCGCCGCCGCCGTTCGATTGCACCACATAAATTTATTTGCCTTGCTTTTCATTTCTCTGCATTGCTTTGCAGTGTTTGGCATTGCTTTGCATTACTTGTTTCTTGCTTAGCGTTGCTTTGCATTACGTCGCTTTGCCTCGATTTGCATTTCTTGGCATTGCTTGGCATTGCTGCGCATTGTTTTGTCTTGCTTTGCATTCCTTTGCTTTGTGTTGGTTTGCTTTCCTTTGCATGGCATTGCTTTGCATTGCACTGCTCTGCAGCGCTTCGTCTTTCTTTGCTTTGTCTTACGTTGCTTTGCCTTGCTTTGCATTGTGTTGGTTTGCCTTTATTTGCATCACTTCACAATGCCTTGCCTTGCTTTGTCTAGCTTTGCATTGTTTCGCCTGGCTTTGCTTTGCTTTGCATTGCTTTGCTTTGCGTCTCTTTGCTTTGTATTTTGTTGCTTTGTCTTGCTTTGCATGTAAATCAATGCAAGCGATGTAGATGTTAGTAGGCGTGGATTCCAAACAGTGTGTTCTTAGCGATTCATGTGGTGCTTTCTAACCAAGTTGCGCGTGGGTGGGTGGGATGTTTACAAGAGCGTGGGATTCGCCAAATCCTTTGTAAGCATAACTTGCCCAACATAGGTTGTATCACATATGCTGTTTCAGATCTCTTGCCCCACGTGGATTGTACCACATTTGTTGCACGCTATGGGTTGCATGACATTATCGCGCAACGTAGATTGCCGATCATCTCTCTTATACTTATATGTATCTCGGTCAACATTGTACGTCGTACATTTCACCGCACGGGCTGCTTCACTTGGAATGTACCGCAGGTTGCACTACACATGTTTATTTCCAACAAGAGTATTAGAGTATACCCCCCCCTAGACTTGACACCGCACCTTTTCCGCATTGTTTTCGTATATGATTTCGGACACCCGTCCAGCCTAACTCTGATTTCGTACCGTCCCAGGCCGTCGCTTATCGACCCCCCTAATCCAGTGCGAAGATCCACCACGCGCGCGCACTCGTTTATCACAGATCACCCTTTCCAACACTCCCTTGCAACAAAAGGGACGAAGTGCACGCGCGCGCGTAGTCGTGCACGCATGCTGACATATTTTTAAACTGCCTGAGGTTTCACAAGGATTTCAACATCGAGTGTCCCGACCACATTCACAAACCAATGGTTTCGCAACCGCAGTTTTCCAAAACGCATGCGTTCGCGCTCTTGCGAATTATTCAGACAGCCATTGGTTTTTCAACACGTCCGTCCCATGCCACCGAACGGGCCCCTCGCGCGCGCATGTCGGAATCATTCGAACGCCTTTGCGCGCGCGCGCTGGCATGCGGCCCACTCGCGCGCTTTGGCCGCGCGCGCAAGTCGAAATCCCAATCACAACCTTCTTCGCCGACGCGAGGATACAATCATCTTCGGCCTGATCAGCACCGACGCCATCATTGCCCTTGCCGTCATCAGTGCCTTCTTCATCGTCGCCAGCATCGCTACTATCATCATCGCGTCTGCCGTAGTCGATGTCGCCATGATACGGCGCCCACCGAGTCACCGACCTATACTGAAATGCCCGCGCGTCAGCGCTGCCTGCAAGACGTGCTGGGACGTCCCCAGCGGTCGGCAAAGCTGCAGGTGGATGGGTGGGATGGTTGCGCGAGTAGTGAAGTTGATAACTTCAAGTTCGGCAGGGTGAGTTGCACCACACAGATTGCACAACATATATTGCACCATGTATATTGTATCACAGAGGTGGCAATACACAACCACTCACACCCGCACGCACGCATGCACGCACGCACATACACAGATACACAGGCACACAGACACACAGACACACAGACACAGACACACAGACACACATGCACACAGACACACATATACACAGACACACGGACACACAGACACACAGACTCACAGACACACAGACACAGACGCACAGACACAGACACACCACACACACACCACACACCACACACACACACACCACAAACAACACACACAACACACACAACACACGCAACACACACCACACACAATATAACACATACAGCACACACCACACACGACACGCACAACACACCCACACACACTCACACACACCCATACACACCCACACACACAACGCTCACAATGCACAACACACAATACACACAACACACAGCATACACGCATCACACACAGCACACAACACACACAACCCACACCATACGCAACACATACAGCACACACGACACACGCCACACAAAGCACACGCACCACACACCACACACATCACGCATACCACTCAACACACACCACACACAACACACACAACACACAACACACAACCCACAGCACACACAACACACAACACACACCACACACCACACAATACACACCACACAACCCACAACACACAACCCACAGCACACATACCACACAGCACACAACACACAACCCACATAACACACAACACCACACACCCACACACACACATCCACACCCATGCACACACACACACGCATACGCGCACTCACACACCAACACCTCGCCCACACAGGCACACATGCACGCACGAACGGACGCACACACACACACCCACACACGCAGACATACATATACACGCAAACGCATGCACATGCACACACCCACCCACACCCACACACCCACACACCCACACACCCACACACCCACACACCCACACACCCACACACCCACATACCCACGCACCCACACGTACACCCACACACACACCCACACACCCAAACACCCACGCACCAAAACACCCACACACCCACACACCCACACACCCACACCCACACACCCACACACCCACACACCCACACATCCACCCACACACCCACCCGCACACCAAAACACCCACACACCCACCCACACACCAAAACACCCACACACCCACACACCCACCCACCCACACACCCACACACCCACACACCAACACACCCACACATCCGCTCACGCACACATCCACACACCCGCACACGCACCCGCACACGCACACGCACACGCACACGCACACGCGCAGGCACGGGCACGGGCACAGGCACAGGCACAGGCACAGGCACAGGCGCAGGCACAGGCACAGGCACATGCACAGGCACACTTACACGCACGCGCACGCGTACGTGCACACTCACACGCACACGCACACGCACACGCACACGCACACGCACACGCACACAGACGCAGACGCAGACGCAGACGCACACGCACACGCACACGCACACACACACACACACCCGCACCCACACACACAGCACATACAAAACACACAACACATAACGCACACACTACACACAACACACAACGCACAACATACACAACACACAACACACAACACAAACCACGCAGCATGCAACACACAATACACAACACACAACACACAACACACACCACACACCACACAACACGCACACACAACACCCACACACACTCTCACATACACACACCCACACACATTCACACACACATTCACACACACGCACACACACGCACACACACACACACACTTGTTGCGTCGGCGTCTAGACATAGGGACTGTGCTGGCGAGAAAACACACGCACACATTCACACATCCACGCAAATTCAGACACATTCGCACACATGCAAACACTTTCGCACACAGTCACACATTCACACGCACACCCGCACCTACACCCACACCCACACCCACACCCACAAAGCACACACATACACGCACACACACACACGCACGCACGCACGTTTGCACACACATGCACACTCATTGCTTCTCACATATCTTGAGCCCTTTAGGTTTTACCACGTAGATTGTGTTACATCGATTGCACCGCCTCGCTGGCAGAACATGTATCTCACAACATACATGTTGCACACAGCAGTTTGCACAACATATGTTGCTAGACGCACTGCTCGGGGCCCACGCTGGCGAACATGTATTTTTGACATCACATGATGCAGTATTTTGTTCCTGCAGGCAACTCGCTCTACGCCGGCGCAGGGGACCTCACGGACAACGTCTCGTGGGGCTGGCATCACCCGAACGGGGTCTACAGCACCATCCCAGTCGGAGCGCCCCTCATCGACAACGAGCTGAACATCTACGTCGGGTCGGACGATGCCATCCGGAAGTTCGACGTGTCTGGGGAGCTGCTCTGGAGCTACGCCCCCCGCGGCCAGCTCGCCGCCGCCCCGTCCATCGCCATCAGCTCGCTGTCGCGGCGCATGGCAGTGGCCCCCACCGAGGTCTCCGCCGAGGAGGAGGCGGCCCTCCGGCCAGACTGGGCGAAACAGGGGGACGACCCCGAGGTCCCGTACGAGACCTTTTTCGCCCAGGTCAAGGTCGGCGACCGCCTTAAGGTATTCACCGCCAGAATATCTCCACATCCACCGCCTCGGAATCGTGCCTGGGGACCCCCCCGAGTTCCTGGGACACGTCCATGCAGCAGTGGATGTGGGCACGTTCTGGCGGCGCACCAGGTGCGCCCAGGCAAGGCGTTCGTCGGGGACGGCGGCAAGGACCTCTACAGGGACGGCGACCAGGGCAGGATCACCAAAGTCCTCAGGGAGGGAGGCGACGGCGAGCGGGTGGTCATCCAGTGGCCGCGCACCGGCCACGAGAGCGTCGCGAGCCTCGCCTCCCTGGGCAAGAGGTTCGTGCGCGTCGCCAGCGAGGTCAGTGCGGCCACCCTGCCGCCCATGCTCGTCGGGAGCACCACCTCTGGCTACGTGTTCGCGGTCGGGCTCAGCGACGGGGAGGAGATCTGGGCGACCCAGGCCTCCGAACAGATCGCGGGCGTCAAGGGGGCCGTTGGCGCCAAGGACGGAGTGGTCGTGGTCGCGACCAACCGCTGCACCGACCGGTACTGCTACCGGTACCGCAACCAGACGAACCCACTCACGCCGAGCAACTCCATCGTGAGGGGCCTCAGCGCAGCGGACGGCAGCGCACTCTGGTCCTACAGGACACGGTCGCCCGTGTGGAACATGGTGCCGCAGTGGGGCCCCAACGACACCGTCATGTTCCAGGACTTCGAGGCCAACGCCTACTGCCTCAACTTCAAGACTGGTGCGCTGGTGTGGACGTTCCGCGCCTCCAAGGGCATGGGCACCTACACGAACGCCGCCGCCGTGTACGACGCGGCGTCCGATCGGTTCTTCTCGATGGGCGCCAAGGAGTACGAGCACAAATATTGCAACCCGTACCCCGCGCCAGGTGTCCTGCCCCACTGCAACACGTGGCCTGGCTCCGCAGGTATGATCTACGGCCTCAACGCGACCTCGGGCAGAAAAATTTGGGAGTTGGAGACCCGCGAGCCGCCGGCGAGCGGCGCCGTCGGCTTGCTGAACAGCCCCCCGGGCCACACCAGGCTGGTGGTCACCCTGGGCTACAACTGCAGGTACAACTCCCCCTCCGGGCTCCTGTCCATCGACCCGCACAACGGCCACCTCCGGTGGGAGAGGGAGGGCCCGACGCTGTGGTCCGGCATGTGCGCGGGAGACAAGGAGGGCGGCGACATCCGGAGGGCGATGGGCGGCCGCGCCGCGTGCGTGCCGAACTCCTGGTCCAGCCCAGTCATCGACTCCAACGGTGACTTCTACGTCGGCAACCAGGTGGGGGTGCTGCAGAAGTGGGGGTCTCCCACGGGGCGGACCCTTGACGTCCAGCTGCTCTCCACCCTGACCACGGGGGTGGCGTTCCAGGACTCGGCCATCGCGGTCGGGCCCGGCATCATGGCGGTGTCGACGTGCACCTCTCTCATCGTTATGCAGACTTCGGATGGGGACAACTTCACCTTTCCCCAATACGAGTACTGAGCCTGTCAGGCGAGAACAGGCGGTGAGGAGGAGGAGGAGAAGAGGAGGAGAAGAGGAAGAGGCAGGATGTTAGTTCTTAGTGTTCGAGCAACGATAATGATATGATCTGCGGTCACGAACTTTGGCTCAGAGTGTCGCGCTGCCAGTTCTGGCCCACCACGTTTCGGCGCCGCACGCTAACCTCGGGTCGGGCGAAAGGGGGGGATTGGGAAAGGGGGGGTTACGAAATTTGCTGCATGCAGCTGGTTTCGGCCTCACCGAGGGGCCCATTCCTCGATACATAGCCGCCTCCGGCGCCGGGAGGCGCCGGGAAAATCAGCTACGCGAGCTGATTCTCAACCCCCCCCTTTGCTATCCCCCCCTTTCGCCCGACCCGAACCACGTCCCACTCCCCAAGCGCCGAAGTCCCGAGCTTTTCCCGGCCCCCCCGCCCCGCGGAGCAGCGCCACGCGCTGTTACCTCTACGACCTTTCGAGGCACAGCGTGTCGTTGGGGGACCGCCGCCGCGACACGCTGAGTAAAGGGTCTCGACGAGGTTGCATATAGATGCGGTGCATGTAAGTACATGTATATATATATATATGTATATCTAGATGCGCACGAAGAGATCTACATACACATCGAGAAACAACTAAAACAATAACGAGAGAGAGAGAGAGAGAGATGAGACAGAGAGAGAGAGATATAGAGTGAGAAAGAGAAATAGCGACAAAGAGAGAGAGAGAGAGAGGGAGGGATAGAGAGAGAGAGAGAGATAATTATATAGGTGCATATATATATGTGTATATATACATAGATAGATAGGTAGCAAACTAGAGAGAGAGAGAGGGAGAGGGACACATAGCAACATACATATATACATATATAGCACTAGAGTCAGAGAGAGAGAAAGAGAGAGAGAGAGGGAGAGAAATAGAGCAACATAAAGAGAGTGACCGAGAGAGAGAGAGAGAGAGAAAAAATGAGAGATAATGGCATACATACAGATATATATATACACATATATATATATATAGAGAGAGAGAGAGAGAGAGAGAGAGAGAGGGAGAGGCAGGGAGAGGAGACAAGGAGGCACGAGGGGGACTGCCGCATCGTGTGTTCGCCAGTATTCAGGCACGGCTGCTGCTCGCGGAGCTTTGGCTCACGAGCGCGACCCGTGCATGCAGACGGCTTTTACATGCCTCGACAACTGATGTTGCAGGCCGCCCATCGTCGCGCAGCACTGCTTTACTCCCTCCTCTTCCTTTTGCTGCGTCAGGGGGGCGAAGAATGACATATACATAAAAACTCGGAGGTCCGTGCGGATTTCTCGGGTCCGCGCTGGACCCCCCTGGCCGCTCCTTCGGCGCCGCCCCTGGCGCGCTCCGCGCGCCAGGGAGGGGCGTCCAGCGCGGATCCGAGAAATCCGCGTGGACCTCCGAGCTTGCATGTTTTTTTTGCCATCCTTCATCCCCCGACTTTTGCTGCGTGCGCCAGGGGTCTGCAGGGCCAGTTGCTACGCCGAGCTGGCCCAGGCTTGCATATGCGAGCGGCTTCCGCCACGCCGCCGGCCCCCACCCCCAGAAGGCGTCAGAGCTTGCCACGGTCGTGGAAGCTATCGATCAGGAGGGGACAAACACACACACAGACACAGTTAATCGGCGACTCCCAGGAACATATGGGAAACTATGCGAAGTGGGGGGGAAGACGAAACTCCAGAAAATATGTAACAACATGGGGAATCCCAAGATTTGTGTGTATTCATTTGTGTGTCCTGGGCCCCTTCAGTCGAAGACGCCTGCGGAGACGCCGCCATCTTTTTTAGGATGCGCCCATGTGGCCAAGCGTTTGGGCAAAGTCTGGCCACGCTGTTGGACCCTGCATGCCCCCAGCTGCTGCGGAAGCCTTTCGGGGAACACGTGGGGAAGGAAGGGGAGGGCGAGGAGAGGAAGGAGAAGCTAGGATGGGGAGCTTCTGGGGAGTCCTTGGGGACTTCTCGGGGGCCTCTTTGGCCGTCTTACGTCGTTCCTAACCCGTCTGACGCCGTCGGGATCCGTCTTGGGAGCCTCTCTGGGATGTCATTGGGCCCTCTTGGGACACTTCAGGGTCGTGTCGAAGGCCACCTTGGAGGCCTCCTGGGCTGAATTGCGGCCCTTTGGGGGCCGTCATGGGGGCCTCTTGGGCTGCTTTGTGGCCATCTTGGCGGCCTCTCGGGGCAATCTTGAGGGCCTCTTGGGCCGTCGGAAGGCAGTTTGGAAGCACACGCCAAAAACCTTCAAACACCCACGGACAGTACATGATTTTGACCTCGTCGGTCATTCCTGTTGGTCCACTTTGAGGCTTCATATGCCGTCTTGGAGGCCTCTTGGTAGCTTCTTGGGCCGTCTTGGGCCATCTTGAGGTAATCTTAGGCCGTCTTGAGTGCATCTTGGGCCGTCTAGCATCTGTCGGCCATCTTGGGTTCTCTCGGGGCCTTCTTTGCCGTCTTGGAGGCGTCTTGGGGCCATCTTGGAGGCCATCTGGGGCCTTCAGGGCCGCCTTGGAGGCGCTTGAGCCAATCGAGGTGCAGCTTGTGCAGCTCTGCGTGTGGCTGGCGGGTTGAGCAGAAGAATCAACACTGTGCCAGATATCCAGCACGCCGTGCACCTGTGTGGCAATACCACGTGGGGGCGGCGGTTTTTGTGACCTTCGGCCCAATCCGCCACTGTGCCTGGGCTGTGGGTCAGGAGCATCTTGGATGAATATGAGGTTCTCTTTGGATGCCTCTCAGGGTCCCCTTGGAGGGCTCTTGGGTGCATCCGGGAGGTTTTTGGGGGCCTCCTGGGGGCCTCTTGGGGGCTTCTTGTGGGCGTCTTGGAGGCCTCTTGGGGCCTCTTGGGCCCCTGGAGGCGCCTCAGGGGGCTTCTGCGGGGCTCTTGGGGCCATCGCAGGGGGAAAGGCTTGAAGTATCAGTTCGTATTCCCCCCTCTTCAGCTCTCTTGGGGCCCTCTTTGGGCTCTCTTGGGCCGTCTTGGGGGCCCTCTTGGAGGCCTAATCGGCCGTCTTGTGACGATCTTGGGGATCCCCAGGGCAGTCTCAGAAGCTGTTAAGACGAACGTGGAGAGTGTGCTGAACATGAAAGTTTTCCTAAGGGAACGGGGCGATGTTTGCCTCTTGGGGCCTTCTCGGCGGTCCTCTGGGCTCTGGGAACGCTGCTGGGCCGTCTTCGGGGCCTTGTCGGTTTTGAAGTCATCCTTGTTCGTCGTGGGGCTACTCTGGGCCGTCTCGACGCTATCTTCGACTATCTTGGCGCTCTGTCTGGGACCCCTTGGGGCCTTTTTGGAGGCCCAGGAGGCCCCGGGGGGTGCGTCGGCGAGCTCGCCCACCCCCCTCCCTCGAGTTGCATTTTGGACCCCGGGGGAGGGGGAAAGGGGGACGGGGGCAGCCACATGTCTCACACGCCTTTCCCCCCGGGCATGCGGGGGTCGGCGGGCTCCGAGCCTGGCAGCCAACCTCCGGGACCGCTTTGTGCAGTGATCACCGTCGCGAGGCAAGGGAGGGGCCTGTCATTCCTAACCCCACGTTTTGATCCCTTCCACTTCATGTTGAGCTTGTCTTCATGAGTGCGTTATGTTTGGGCCACGCGCGCCTACAGCGAGTGGCACGTCGTCAGGGCGTCCCTGCTGACAGGACTCCATGCGCTTGAAGCTGGTCGCTCGCACTAAAGGTACTGGCAATCCCCAGCATCTGCCCAGTACCTTGATCGCGCCATCCTGTCGCTGCTGCCACCAACTTCCCTATCGAGCGCTCTCTTACCGCTGCTGCTGCTTCTCTGTCTCACCTCTGAATCATCCCTGTCGCCAGTGTCATTCTGCAACCCTCTCCTCATCGATCATCCTCCTTGAGCTTCCTCCTCGAGCTTCTTCCTCGAGACTCTGCCTGCTGCGACTGCTGCTGCTGCTGCTGCTGCTCCTCCTCCTCCTCCTCCTCCTCCTCATCGAGCTTCATCCTCGAGCCTCCTCCTCGGGCTCTCCTCCTCGAGCCCCCTCCTCCTCGAACTTTCTCCCCAATCCCTCCCGCCCAGGTCATAGAGGGGCTGCTGCGGAAGGAACCGCGCGGCCGGATGTCGCTGGGCGAGAGCTGCCTGGAGCTTGTGGGGGGGTGGAGGGGTAGGGCATAGGCGGGGCACGATCGAGAGAAATGGGGATCGAGGAGGATTGGGAGGAGGAGGAGGATGAGGATGAGGATGAGGATGAGGATGAGGATGATGATGATGATGATGATGATGATGATGATGATAATGATGATGATGATGATGATGATGATGATGATGATGATGATGATGATGATGATGATGATGATGATGGTGATGATGATGATGATGATGATAGTGTGATGATGATGATATGATGATGAGGATGCTGCTGTGATGATGTTGATGATGATGATGACGATGATGATGATGATGATGATGATGATGATGATGATGATGATGATGATGATGATGATGATGATGATGATGAGAGATGATGAGGAGGAGGAGGAGGAGGAGGAGGAGGAGGAGGAAGAGAAGGAGGAGGAAGAAGCTCGACGAGGAGTAAGAGGAGAAGGATGAGGAGGATGATGATGAGGAGGAGGAGGAGCAGGGAGGAGGGAGGAGGAGCAGGAGGGAGGAGCAGGAGGAGGAGGAGGAAGCTCGACGAGGAGAGGAGGAGGAGGAGGAGGAGGAGGAGGAGGAGGAGGGAGGAGGAGGAGGAGGAGAGGAGGAGGAGGAGGAGGAGGAGGAGGAGAGGAGGAGGAGGAGCAGGAGCAGGAGCAGGAGGAGGAGGAGGAGCATGAGGAGGAGGAGCAGGAGGAGGAGGGCGGAGGAGGGGGAGTGAGGAGGAGGAGGAGGAGGATAATGGAGGAGGAGGAGGAGGAGGAGGAGGCGGAGAAGAAGGAGGGGGGAGGATTAGGATGAGGAGAGGAGAGGAGGAGGAGGAGGAGGAGGAGGAGGGAGGAGGAGGGGGAGGAGGAGGAGAGGAGGAGGAGGAAGAGGAAGATGAGGAGGAGGAGGGGAGGAGAGTCGGGAAGGAGGAGGGGGGAGGATTGGGAGGAGGGAGGAGGAAGAGGAGGAGGAGGAGGAGGAGGAGGAGGAGGAGGAGGAGGAGCAGCAGGGGAGGAGTAGGAGGAGGTGGAGAAGGAGGAGCAGGACTTTTACTCTGACTCTGAGTCTGACTTGTGGCGAGGCCAACACGACGGTGCCAGGTCTTCAGAAGAAGGCGACGACGACGACGACGACGTCACGACGATGCTGAGACAGGCGGCGGCCTTCGTGCAGGGGCAGGCGCGAGCGCGGTGGCCGAGCCTGGGCAAGTGTCCAGGCGCACCGAAAATGATGGTGCGGCATTGGTGCGGCAGGGCTTGGTAACAGATTCAGAAAGTTTGGGTATTCCATTGTGGGCATCCGACGTGTCGGGGGGGGGGGGCGGCAGACGCGCGCCTTTCGCTCCCCCCGTTCCCCCCTTTCCCGCTCCTCACGTCGGTAAAAAAGTCTCGGGGCAGACGCATCGGCACAATCTTCTCCACCACCTCCTGACTCACACCGGCCCCCATGCCATTCCATCGGCAGTGCTGGCGTGCAGTCCGTTACACTACAGAGCTATATGATCCACTGGTAAAAGCATGTTCGTGTACCAGGGGTCCACGTGGGAGGCCCCCTACTAGCTAAGTTCATCAAAGACCTGAGGGCAGGGAGCAGTTACCTTGCCCACGTACGCGTCTGTACGGGGATCCCGTGCACTCATTACTGTTTCGAACCCACGCCGCACGCTTGGTGATATCGGCCCTGGCTTTTCCACGGCACGGCTTCTGCAACTAATGTATACTAGTAGCGTTATACTATCCCCAGGAGCAGCAGAGCACATAAAGGGCCACATGCTCTGATCACGTTGCCGTACCCCTCTGGGGCTGCACAGTCGGCACTGGAAAGGGCATACTTGTCCTGACTGGACGCCCAGCAGGCTGCGCAGCGATACCTCGAAGTTCTCGTGTCCCAGACCACTTGGTGGCCGATCCCCACGGGAGGAGCCCCACCCAGTAATCCAAGAGCATGAGGGCCCAAGGGGGAGGGGGTTGGGTTGGGTCATTGCTCAAACAAGTTCAAAGCAATACGACACTACATACGCGATAAACTTAGCAATGGCTGTAACAGTAATGGTACTGCGCATAGTGCGCGTCAGGGCTAATTCATTGATCGTGTGCTGAGCAGCTCCACGTCGGGCATGCATATCTGAAGCTGCATTCGCCCATGTGTACACCAAACGGGTTGCTGTTCAGCTTCTTCTGAGAGGTGAGCTTTTACCTCAAGAACGTGGATGTGGCCATATTCCATGCCCTCCGCCTTTTACGGATTGCCTGTCATAGGGCAGCATGCACGGCCGTGCTGGAACAAGATCTAGATCCTGGAATATTGAAGTATGCACGACCCATTGGCAATCAGAGTAGTAATGATATCCTTGATCGTCCCCTGGTGCGCTTTCCTGAGACAGGCCAAAAGACAAACGTTTCGGCGCCAGGGACTTGGACGAGACTGAGATAAACACCATGAGCAGTAGTAATAGGTCGTCCCAGTCTGTTCACTGGCACCACAGAGAAACCACACCTGATGTTTCGAGGAGAGGGTCCATGCAAGCCTGAACCGTCTCCCAAAGTTGGGGGCACAAGCACGTGCCCTGCACCCCGCCCTTTGCCCACTCCAGCTCCAACGCAATGGAGAGATGGGGAAGGAGACGTTCTCGGTCCGGGACGAGGGCTGTGTACCCAGGCAGGGTCGTGGGGGTGGCTTGCTTTATAACCCGTGTGATGTGCCCCGGCAGTCCGAAATCTCGCCGGAAGGCACACGTAGTTAGGCGATCCCATGTCAGATGATGTGGCCTCCCGAAGCTCTTGAGAATCACGGTGGCACAAGGAACAACATAAACGTAGATGTAGGGCTCCCGCAGGAGCTGATGGTAATTCTGTGGGCTGACTTTGGGTCCTTCCTTCAATCTCACCTTTTAAGATGGTCCGAGCTGGATTCAGAGACGGAGCTCCCGTGAGATTCTGAATCGCAGAGTTCTGCGGCGAGGATTGGCGCCGTGCCCAGAGCTCGGCATCACGGTGCAACGAGGGTTGCCGCGTCCGTGGGACTTCAGATGTGTCAGCACTAACGCCCGCTGCCGTCTTCCGCTTCACGGGGACTCGACAGACCAACCGAGGCGCATCAGAGTTGCGACGACAGCAGCAGCAGGGCCGTACAGATCATGCCACGGGGTGCTCGAGGTGACGCGTCGGCGCGCCCATTC
>CAUYUJ010009038.1:0-10000 GCA_963575745.1 Prorocentrum cordatum | reverse complement strand
GCCACGTCCTGCCGTTGGCAGGTCTCTCCAGCCTGCACCAGTCTGGTGGTCTTCGGCGCTCTCCACGCCGACTTCGGCGCAAAACTCCTCTCCCTCCTCCTTCGCCTTCTCCCCCTTGGCCTTTGGGGCGGCGGAGCAGGAGGCCCATCTGAGGAGAGGAGTAGGAGGGGGGCCTCACACGCCGCAGCGCCACGCCTTGCGCCGTGGCGCAGCGCCAGCCCTCGTCTCGGGCGTTCAAAGTGCCGCCGCGCCTGGGGTCTCAGCCGCCGCTTCTACGCAAGACTTTCAGCCGCCGCGACAGAGACGCCCGACGGAGGGCACAGTGGCCAAAGGCGCTCCGACGCGCCGCCCAAGGGCTTCAGCCGCCGCGCAAGCCATGCCCGCCATTCCTGCTGCCAGCGAACCCAATGCCAGCGTGTTCAACGCCGAAGCACCAGAGGGGTGCCCTGCGAAGATAACTGCGCTCTTGGGAAGGGAAGTGGTGGACGAGGATCTCTCTTACCTCCCCCCAACTCCTTCTCCTTGCCTCTACTCCGCCACCTGGCTCACCTGTGCCGCTAGGCATGGCGACCACTTTGTGGGCCCCGCCTGCTCCACCGTGGGCGGGGGAGCGTCACTCGCGGGGCACACGGGCTTTGCCGCCGCCTCGGTTTCCTGGCCTTCGGCTGGAGGCATCGCCGCGGCCACTTCTGCCGACGATGCTGCTCGGACCGCCGGGGGCGGATACATTCGCGCACCTCCAGGCTTGGACCCGCTGCCTCCTGGGCCTCCGGTCAGGCAGATTGGGCCGCCTCCGGGCCTTGACGTCTTGGAGGTTGGTTCCCAGAGGCTCAGTGCGGCATGCCCGCGCCGTGGCGCGGCTGCGGCTTGGAGCCCCACGGTCGTCTATCAGGTCCGACCTGGGGCCACGGCGTCAGAGGCCGCGCTTCCTCTACTGAGGACGCCGCCTCCGCCGCCACAGGGTCGCCCCTGGAGCGGTGCGTTGGCCCTGGTGGAGGCGGGGTGCTCCGTCGTCCCTCCTCGGGGTTCTTCGGCGGCCATGTCCGACTGCGGCCTTGACGGGGGTAGTCCCTCCTTTTCGAGGGCGGCGCCGCGGTGTGGCTCGAAAGGGGTTGGTATGCGCCCTGCCAGCGATGCTGATACGGCCCCGCAGGGAGGGGCTCGTACCGCCCCCCCAGCCGCCACCGCAGTCCACCAGCCTGGCACCCCGCCGCGGAGCGGCCCCAGGGCCACCTCGGCCTTACGCGCCGACCTCCACTTGTGGGACCTGCACACGGGCTCCGACACTCAGGGTGTGGATCCGCCGCCAGGCCTCTCCGGCTCCGAAGCAGGCTCACGGGTGCCGCCTTTGGTCGACCTCCGCGCGGCCCTTGCCTCGGATGGGGTGCAGCTGTTTAGCAGCGGGAGTATGCCGTGCACTGCGGCGTCGCCACTTCTGTCCGAGCGCTTCACGGTCGCCGACGGTGACCGCGCGGCCAGCGGAACACCCCTGAGCGCGGACTGGCATCGTGTCTCCGGGGATTCGCCCTCCCAGGCCAGGCATCTGAGGCCACCGTCCGGAGTTGCCGTCCCAGAAGCGGATGTTCATGCGCCGCCGCCGCTCCACCGTAGCGCGGTTGGTCCCGCCTCACTTCGGGCGGGCGCTGCCCGTGGGCGCATGTGGTATGGTGAGCGCGCAGGGCTCCTGCCTTTCACTAACCTCGAGGGCGGTGTCGGCGCGCCAGCTGCCGGAGGGCCACCTCCCCAGTCAAGCGCCCGGGGCGCTTGCACTTGTAACGCAGCGGGCACTCAAGCAGCGGAGTCAACTCCAGGCCTCGTCGGCTCCGCCGCGGGCTCCTCGGGTGAAGGCGTCGCCGCAGCCGCAGCCATTCCAGCGCGGCCCCGACGCCTCTCGTGCGATCGGATCCAGGGCCTCGCCGCGTCGATCCCTGCTCGCGCTCGCGAGCGCCTGCTGGCCGACCCTCGTGGTCTGAGCTCTTCTCCGTCACCACTGGTAGGCATGCGCCCTTCCAGCGATGCTGTTACGGCCCCGCAGGGAGGGGTTCGTGCCGCCGGTGGGAAGTCAGGAGCGGGCTCGTCCACGGCGGCCGCGACGCCCCGGGATGCGGTCCCTGCGTTCTGCTCTGTCCGAGGGGCCGCTTTCGCCACGGGCTCCTCGGGCGAATGCGCCGCCGCAGCCGTTGCCACTCCAGCGCGGCCCCGACGCCTCTCGTGCGATCGGATCCAGGGCCTCGCCGCGTCGATCCCTGCTCGCGCTCGCGAGCGCCTGCGGGCCGACCCTCGTGGTCTGAGCCCTTCTCCGTCCCCACTGGTCGGCATGCGCCCCTCCAGCGATGCTGTTACGGCCCCGCAGGGAGGGGTTCGTGCCGCCGGTGGGACGTCAGGAGCGGGCTCGTCCGCGGCGGCCGCGACTCCCCGGGATGCGGTCCCTGCGTTCCGCTCTGTCCGAGGGGCCGCTTTCGCCGCGGGCTCCTCGGATGAAGGCGTCGCCGCAGTCACTGCCACTCCAGCGCGGCCCCGACGCCGCTCGGCCTCCACCAACAGCGCTGCCGCACTCCCCGCCTTCAGGCTCCGACGAGTTCGTCGGGTCCGCACTCGGCGTGGAGGACGGCGGGGTCGTCGGGCCGTCGATGGTAGCTGCCGTGCCGCTCACGCTCCAGCCCATGCTGGTGCAGCTGCCTCGTCTTCGGACGCCCTTTCTGGTGCTTCAGAGGCCGCTTCTGGGGCCCCTGTCCAAGGGAGCCGCCGCTCGCGCTTCAATCGGAGCGTGCGCGAGGAAGCGGCAGCAATGTTGCGCTTCGGAAGTGCACCGCCCGTTGTCGTGCCTCCTGCGGCTGGAGCCCCGCCACGGTTTTCAGCTTCAGCCGAAGCTGCGGGGGCCCCGTCGGTAGGCATGTGCTCTGCCGGCGATGCTGGTGCGGCCCCGCAGGAAGGGGCTCGTGCCGCCGACGGGGTCACCGCGGAGGGGGGTGCACGCGCCGCCCAGGCCAGCGGTTACCAAGGCGGAGCCCCCGACGAGCCTCCTCGGCTCCAAGCTGTCGGTGGCCCTGCCATGGACCAAGAGGGCTCCGGGCAGCCCCGAGCCGGCCCCGCCGACCAAGGTGCCTCTTACCCCCAATCTGTTGGAGCCGCCCACGTCGGGCGGGTCGAACGGGGTGCTGGATGTGCTCGGCCGCCGCCGCCGGGGAGGTCTCATCCCGCGGCCGCCGCCCGCCGCTTCTGGACCGAGCGAGGTCGCGATGGTAGGGATGCGCAGGTGCAGCGCGGCTGTTTCGGCGCCGCTGGGCCCCGTGCGTGCCGCCATGGTGATTCTCGCTCGCTCCCAGGCGCTTCCCCCGCTCCTCCTGGCCATCCTGGTCCCAGCGTGGGCGTCGGGGCGCGCCCTGCGCCCTTCGCGCCTTGCCCTTTTCCCAGCACATCCCGTGCCAGCACTGGCACTGGCAGGTCTGCGCCTTTCGTGGCCGATCTGTCCGCCTTGCTGCGCCTGTTTCCAGGCGCCAGCATCGACGTCACCCACTGGGCCGCTGCTCTTGCCCAGGTCGGGATGGGGACTCGATGCTCCCTTGCCGCTTTTACCCGCACATCTTTCTGCGCGCTGGAATGGGACGACTCGTACTTGTCGGGGTCGGCTCCCCGCGATCCTTGGCCGTGCCCTCCCTCGCCGCCTCTTCCGCCGCCACCTGGTCACCTTACGGGTCGCGCGCGGGAGCGCTGGCGTGTGAGGCGCGCCGCCCGCACGTTGTCGCAGCATGCTGTCGTTGCGCTCAACTGGCTCACCTTGGGTCATCCCAGCTTCGCTCCCGCCGAAGCTCGGGTGCGGGAAACGGTCACACCCTGCCAGGAGGGAGTTCGCAGTCGCCTCGAGCGTCTGTGTCGGATCGCAGTTCGCCTTGCCCGTGGTGGCAAGAGCGACCTTGGTCGGGCTTTCGCCAAGTTCGACTCCACCGAAGTCTCGCTCCATGGCCTGGCTACCCATGTTGCAGCTCTTGAGGCTTCGTTCACCTCTTCCTCACAAGTGCCCGCCCCCATGCGGCAACTCCCCGTCAGCGCGACGCCCCTGGCAAGCTCGTTGGCGGCCGCGGCAGGCTGGGACTCCACCCAGGCTGAGCCTTTCGACCTTCGGGTCCAGGCGTCCCGCATCAAGTGGGATTACTCTCCTACGTTTGATCCCACTCCGTACTTGTCCGACGATCTGGTACGTTCCGCCTTTCATGACCCCGACGTCATGCGGCTACCAGAGGACGAGTGGCCTTCGGGCTTTTCGGGTGCTCGTGTGCACATGGACCGCGAGCAGCTGTGGGAGCTCTTGCGCAAGTGGGACTCTTGTGGCGCCCTGTATCTGACCCCCTCCGACAACCTCGCCTGGGACGAGGCTTGTGGAGCGTTCAGGGTCCCGAAGGACGAGGCTCATGACCGTCTCATCCTGAATCCGACGGTAGTAAACAGTCGTTGCAGCAGCGTGTCCTCCAGCACTCAGCGCCTCGGCCAGGGTTTCCTCCTGTGCCGCCTGGGGCTCGCGCCCGGGGAATGGCTGGTGGTTTCGTGTGACGACCTGCGCGAGTTCTACTACACGTTCAAGGTCCCGCCCGCTCGTGCACGCCGCAACGCCCTCCGCGTCAAGCTCCCAGCTCGCGGTTCAGAGGCTTCAACGCGTGGCGGGCAGACCTTGAGGGGTTGGACGTTTCTCCCTGCCTTAATGCGCTGGCCATGGGTGACAACATGGCAGTGGAGATCGCCAACTCCGCACACGAGGGCGTGCTGCGCAGCTTCGGCGCGCTCCGGCCTTCCGAGCAGGCTGTGCATCGCCTGCCGTTCCCTCGGGGGCCGTACGTCGAGATGTTAAACATCGACGACCACACGGGCTTTCAGAAGCTCTCGTGGCGCGGGAGCGCCCCGCGCCCCGACGACCCGACACGCCGCGACAGGGAGGTCTTTGCTGCGTGCGATCGCGGCTACCCCCAGGCGGGTCTCATTCAGCACCCCGGGAAGAGAGCCAGGGGCGAGACCCACAAAGTCGTTGTCGGCGCCGAGGTGGAGGGCAGGATCGGCATAGTGTGTGCTCCCCTGGTTCGCACTGTGGCCCTTTGCCGCTTGACTCTGATTCAGGTGTTCCTCGGTCGCTCGACCCGGGCGTTGTTGAGCTCGCTCGTGGGTTGTTGGGTGCAGGTGTTTTTGTATCGACGTCCCATCCTGTCGATATTCACTCACATCTACACCTTCATCACGACACTTCCCGACGACGGGCTTGAGTATGAGCTCCCGTCTTCGGTTCGCGACGAATTGCAAGCCTGCACCTACCTTGCCTTCGTTGCGATGACCGACCTTCGGGCGACGCCTTGCCCTGAAGTGTTCGGCACGGATGCCTCCCTCGGCTGGGGCGGTGTTGTCCGCAGCGACATCAGTTCGCACCTGTCACAAGAATTGTGGCGGCGCTCCGAGCACGGCGGCTGGCATACTCGTCTCCACGACCGCCACTTGCTCATGGTTCTGAGCCGCGGGGAACCTTTAGGCCCCGAGCTGACCCAGATACACCGCGAGGTGGGGCTTCCCTCCCTCGAGCTCCCCATCGCACCGCGCTGGGTCAGTGAGCTGTCGGAGGCGCTGCGTTTCCGTTTGGCCTACAAGTGGGAATTCCGCACGCCCCGCCACATCAATATCCTGGAGACCACCGTGTTCAAGAGTCTGTGCAAGTACTGTTGCATCCGCAACCCTGACTCACGGATCCCTGTTCTCTTGGATTCCCAAGTGGCACTAGGCGCGGCCGCCCACGGTCGGAGCAGCAGCCCTGGCCTTTCGCACGTGTTGAGCACCTGCTTGCCCTACATTTTGGGGGGCGGGCTCTACAGGGGCGGGCTCTACGTCCCGACCGACGTCCACCGAGCGGACGACCCCACGCGCAATCGCCCTGTTCGCCCCCCCTCGCGTGTCGAGCCTGCTTGGTTGCTTGACATAGACGAGGGTCGCTTTGAGCGATTCGACATGATAGCGGCCGCCGACGCCGCCTCCGCGTACCCGACTTGTCTGTGGGGCCGGTTCGTGCTGCAAGTTCTGGCTCGCAGCCCCGCCGCGGGCGCAGGCCCGCTCGGGCACCCCGAGGATCGCCACGTGGGAGCGCCAGCCCGGGTCGACAGGGGCGACGCGACGGCCTCCGCCGAGGCCCGCGACGCATATGAAAGCGCCGCGCCGCGCAGGGGGGCTCCTGTCTCCGTCAAGGTGCCCTCGAGCGCGGCGGCGGTGAGCTTCTCCGCGTCGCGCTGCACTCGCGCCCGTGACAGCCTGCCGGCCGCCCCTCGGGTACCAAGCCCTTCGCCGTCCCCGCCGGTAGGCATGCGCCCCTCCAGCGATGCTGTTGCGGCCCCGCAGGGAGGGGTTCGCGCCGCCGGTGGAGGGCCAGGAGAGGGCGCGCCCGAGCGGAGGTCACGCGCCAAGAGCGACGCAATCGCCGCTGCTCGACCTGGTACGCCCAAGGGGGACGCTCACCCCGTCTCGCTTCTGTCGGAGGCGAACGGCTCGGCTCCAGCTTCGTTGGGGGGTCTTCTGGGTCGTCCGTCCGTCACGACTCAGACTCGCCACCGCCAAGATCGTGCCGCCAAACTTGTTGCCGCGCTCGATTTGCTCCACCTGGAGCGCGGTGCGACCACTGATCGCGTGAACGCTCAGTTTCGACGGATGGGTTGGGCCTGCCATCCCGACCGCGATAAGTCGATCGAGGCCAGCAGGAAATGGCGTGCTCTCTGTGACGCCAAAGCCTTCCTCCTCGGGCCTGGGCGCGATGTTACCGGCCCCGATGCCCCGGCCTCTGGCGGCGCTACTCGCCGTGCTTTGGGCAGAGGGCTCTTGGCGGCGGGAAGGCGTGACGACGCGAACCGCTCGCGCGGGGTCGCCACTCGGGATTCGGCTCTCGACGCCTCCCTCGGTGCTCGCCTCCGCGGCATGCCGGGGGAGCGTCGGAGCGCCCCTGGCGCGTCTCCAGACGCAGAGCCGAGCGCGGTCGCTAGCTGCAGCGACCCAGGGTCGCGGGCTGCGCCACGTTGTACGGTGCAGACCCCCGCGATGCCTACTGCCGCCATGCGACGCACGCAAGCTCGCCCGGAGGCCGACCTGGGGGCCGCCCGTACCGCGGCCGCGGTGCTCCCGTTCGAGCCAGCACCCTGCCCCCCCTGCCAGGGTGCCGCGCCGACGCCCATAGCGTCGCGCCGCGCGCCAGCTCTGCACCTGCCCTGCTGGCCGGGCGCTCGCTGGGCGCAGCGGCTATGCTGCGTGCTACCCGCGAGCGGACTGCCAGTGCGGCCACCGCCGGGGCGGCACATCACAGGGCCGTGCTTCCGTGGGGCCACAGCGCAGAGCGCAGCGAGGTGTCGCCGGCTCCCAGCTTTGCCGACTCCTGCTGCGCCGGCCAGCGTGCCGACTCTTGCGCCGCCCAGCTCACCGCGTCCCGCGGCGACCAGCTCACTGACTTGCAGCCCTCCAAGCTCACCGACTCCCGCACCGACCAGCTCGCCGACTCCCGCGCCGACCAGATCGCCGACTCGCGTGCCGAGGGGCTCGCCGACGCCCGCACCGACCAGCTCGCTGACGCCTTCACCCGTTCCGACTCCCGTGCCGATCCTCTCACCGGATTAGCATTGCGCACCAGCCGGGTCGTTGGCCCGACGGCCACGGTTGCGAGGCGCGTGCGTGACGACCGGCGCGCTCTGGCGCGGTTCCGTGCCTCGGTCGATGTTCTCGACGCCGCTCTTACCGAAGTTGAATTCGGTC
This sequence comes from Prorocentrum cordatum, assembly GCA_963575745.1. Taxonomy (NCBI): domain Eukaryota; class Dinophyceae; order Prorocentrales; family Prorocentraceae; genus Prorocentrum; species Prorocentrum cordatum. The sequence goes on along the minus strand of CAUYUJ010009038.1, from coordinate 2,242 downwards.
GAGGCGCGGAGGCTTGGGGTCCAAGCGCAGGAGAGCTGGCTGAGCTTTTGCAGACGACACTGGCCGAGCTCGAGCGCCAGAAGGCTGCGTTGCGCATCGCCCGCTCTCGCACTGCCGAGTGCGTCAGAGGGTCCGCTTCCGCCTCGGGCTTTTCGGGTGGAGGCGCCGCCGCAGCCGCTGCCGGCGCACCCCCGAGAGCTCCCGCCACGGCTGGTCGCGCTACTTTTGCAGCTCAAGCGAAGGAGCGTGCGGATAAGCACACGGCTAGCTAACGCGACGTGGTCGAGGCTAGGGCTCATTCGGGCGCCCAGGCGTCGCATCCGCGCGAGCGCCGTGGCGTCGGGCGCCCGTGCTCTGCGGCGCCCGTCACGCCACGGACCGCCATTAGTTGCGATGAGCGCTCCCGCTCCGCAGCACCTGCCGCCACCCGCTCGGCCGCGTTTTCCGAGACGCTGTGCGCTGTTGACCGCAGGCGGCGCGAGCACTCCCCAGGACTCAGGCCTCTGATCCTGGACGGCACGGACCGCCAGCCGGAAGCCGCGCCGAGCACCGGCGAGGTCGTCGAGGCCCCCCGCGCCGAGCAACGCGGCCGCACCTCGCGTCGCAAGCGCAGGCGTGTTCGGGCTTCCGCCGGAGCGGCAGCTACCACTCCTGCCAATCCCTCTGGTCAAGAGCCGCCCGCGTCAGCCTTCGTGGCAGGGCGCCAGGACTGGCCTGCCTCTCTGGAGCCTGCCCTTCCCGAGGGGGCTTCCGAGGCCCTCGGGGTGAAGGTGGAGAGCCACTCTCGGCGCGTCCCCTCTTGCGGCGACCAGCGCACTCGTTCGCTTAAGGCGTTTGACGTGTGGTGCGCCGAGCACACAGGAGTGGCACTTGCCACATGGGCTCGCAGCGGCATCTTGCTCGGGAGAGCGCTCGCGACCTTCGGCGTGTGGTTGTACGATGCTGGCTTCCCCCGCCTCGTCCTCGTGAATGCGATCCGGGGAGCACAGGCCCTTCAGCCCCACTGGAGGGGCGTCCTCACCGAGGCGTGGGATGTGGCGGAGCGGTGGATCCCTTCCAAGCCTCCCTGTCCCCTCCCACCGCTACCGCGTGCTCTGCTGCGCGCCATGGTAGCGTTGTGCCTCGCATGGGACTGGCCGGATATGGCCACCCTGCTGCTTGCCGGGTTCTCTATGTCCGTGAGGCCTGGTGAGTTGGCAACCGCCCGCCGGAGCGACCTCACTCTGCCCATTGACCGCCGTGAGTCCACGGGCGACGCTTTGCTGAGCATCTCTGGTCCGGAGGCCCGGGGGTCTGGCGGAGAGCGTCAACACGCTCGGTGCTCCGATCGTGCTGTGGTCAGGATGATGGAGCTGGTCTTTAGAGATTTGAGTCCCACCGATCCCCTATTGACCTTCGGTCAAAGCGGCTTCCGCACTCGGTGGCTCGATCTTCTTTCGGCGCTGGGCGTCCCGCTCGCCAGAGCGCCATCGGGGTTCGATCTGTCCCCTGCGCTGCGCTTCAGAACCGATATTTCGGACGGCATTAATCGCGTCTTCTGGCGTGATCGCTGGCGGCTAGCTTCCAGTGCAGAGCGCTATCTCCACGATGCTGCCGCCTCTGCAGTCCTCCCATCATTGGCTGAAGCCGCTCGGGACCGCGTTTCTTACCTCGCCGAAGCAAGCGACCTCCTCGTCGCATCCTTTCTGAATGTTGGCCCAGCTGTGTGGCCCATTCAGCTCGCGGCCGCCCGCCTAAACCTTGTCACTTCGCAAGGGCTTTGAGCCTGGGTATGGCTGCTGCGGCCTCCCTTGGCCGCCCGGGTGCCCTCGTTGGACGAGGCCGCCTGAGAGCGTCGCACGGCCCGCCCGCGTAGGCCTGTCCCGCTTTACGGGCCGCCGCGGGCGCGCGCCGCGCGTTCGCCCTGAGACGACTGCTCACTTGCGCAGCGTGCGGGGATGCTCCTTTTTATCCCCATCGCGCCCGCTGATTGCAGTCGTCTGCAGCTTCTCGGCCCCCTCCCTCTCTCCTCCCTCCTTCTTCGAAGGCTGACCTGCGGCGCTGCTGCGGCCTCCCTTGGCCGCCCGGGTGCCCTCGTTGGACGTGGCCGCCTGAGAGCGTCGCACGGCCCGCCCGCGTAGGCCTGTCCCGCTTTACGGGCCGCCGCGGGCGCGCGCCGCGCGTTCGCCCTGAGACGACTGCTCACTTGCGCAGCGTGCGGGGATGATGATGATGATGATGATGATGATGATGATGCTGATGA
>CAUYUJ010009037.1:0-36626 GCA_963575745.1 Prorocentrum cordatum | reverse complement strand
GAAAATATACAATGTCGAAAAAATTGCACAGAACGAATAGTTTTTCAGCCCAAGCGATTTCACACCTCTCGATGCAACAGCCGAACGCCGCGATGCTTCTGGACTGTCTTCTGCACGAGCTCTGTAGCTCTCCTACAGCCCGAGTTACGTGCGTTAATCGATCGCACCTCTCTAGATGACTCGAACAAAACAGATAGTTTTGCAAACCCAGCTCGAGTATCAGACCGAGTTCAGACCTCTGAATGCAACAGGCGGACGTGTCTGATGTCTCCGAATCGATTCCTGTGCTTAGCAGCCCTGCAGCCCCCTGCAGCCCGAGTTAAGTGCAGAAAACCGAGAGCACCTCTCAGGATGACTCGAACAATACGAATAGTTTCGCGGACCTAGTTCGGGCAGCAGATCGAGTTCCGAGCTCTCGATTCGACAGGCAGACGCCCCTGATGTCTTCACATCGATTTATGTGACCGCCTGCACTGTAGCCCCCCCTACAGCCCGAGTTAAGTGTAGAAAAAACGATAGCACCTCTCAGAATGACTGGAACAATACGAATAGTTTCGCGGACCTAGTTCGGGCAGCAGACTGACTTCCGAGCTCTGCACGCGACAGACGGACGCGCCTGATCTCTTCAAATCGATTCATGTGATCACCAGCACTGTTGCCCCCCCCCCCCCCCTACAGCCTGAGTTGAGTGCAGAAAACCAACAGCACCTCTCAAGATGACTCGAACAATACGAATAGTTTCGCGATTCTAGATCGGGCAGCAGACCGAGTTCAGAGCTCTGGGTTCAACAGACAAACGCGACTGATAACTCTGAATCGGTTTCTGTAAGCATCAGCTCTGTAGCTGTCCTATAGCTCGAGTTTAGTACAGAAAACCGAGAGCGCCTCGAGATGACTCGAATAATACGAATAGGTGTGCAGACCTAGCTCGGCTAGCAGACCGAGTTCAGACCTCTAGATGCAACAGACGAACGCGCCTGATCATTCTGAATCGACAAAAGTGTGCTTACCAGCTGTGTAGCTGTCCTGTACCTCGAGTTTGGTGTTTGGTCAGGCTACACAGGGCGCGTGCGCCCAAGCCTAAGGGCTAGAGCCAGTTAAATCCGCCTCCTCCGCTTTGCAGAGGAAATTTCTTTAACAATGTGCTCCACACCTGTGCACAGGCGCTCGGCCCTGCGTTCCCCCCGGCCGGGGACGGCCGGCCCCGGCCCGGCGCGATAGCGCCTCCTTCCGAGGCCGGCCAGTCCAACGGCCCCGGCAGCAGATAATTCTGCCTCCGTCACGGTGGCACCTACATCAAACATGTAGGCTTCTGAGCTCACGAGTGTCACGGGCCATTCTCTGGAGCAACTTCGATCCAGTGACCTCCTGCAGCACCCTCACTGCTCACTCCACCATCCCAGCATCCTCTGATGTATTTGATGTTTGTCCTGTTCTGTTTGATATAGTCGTGCTTGTAAATTCTATAACAGTTTCCTTCTCTCGCATGGTGTGTCAGCTCATCAGCATAGGCATTGGCTTCCCTATAGATATGTTTCCAGAAATCCCTACCGTACGTCGGGCATCGTATGTTGTGTTGTTCACTCACGTCATACATGATATTTTGTACCCTGGCGATCCGTTTGGCATACCCACTGTTGTCACAGGCCCAGACTCCCCTCAACCATTGTACGACCGTTTTACTGTCTCCGCACATTTCAACAGCGATACCTTCCATCCCAGGGTCCCATATCGTAGTCTGTTCATTAATAACTGCAAGACGTCGGGCCAACTCGTCATCTGTCGGTGTCTTCGCAAACCCTCCCGTCCTCCTCCCCTTACTCCTCCTCACAAACATATCCTCCACTTTGGGTATCTGTGATATGTGTTCCACAAACTCCTCCCAATCCGTCAGTACAACGCACGTGTCGTGCCACAGAAGCGACCTCCACTTTTCAAAGGGTGCATGCCAGCTGCTCGCCACGATTCGTGGTCTGCCTCTGGGCCGTCTCGTTCCCTCTCTCGACATCGTCCGACTTACTGCCGCCAGCATTTCATCCCTCTGCACCGTCCACTCCCCCGATACGTGCAACATGGAGCGCAGCGTCTGCTGCCACGATTTGCTATACACAGTGGACGGCATGTGGCACTTATATTGGGATACCCACGGCGAATTCAAAGTTATACCTCACAACTTTCTCCACCAACGTTTTGAACCCCCCCTCCTTGAACATCTCCCTGGATCTATCGGTACTGCGATCCCTGAACTCCTCCCACGTTTCCGTCTCTTTTCTATGTAATCCTCGCATTGTGTTCAAACATCTTCCTTCAAAGCTCCTCAATATGTTCAGCACATGTTCATTACAGCTCCACCCCACACATCCATGGCATATGATATGTTGAACTCTGCTCTGGTACCGTCTGATTTTTTCCCTCATGCTCACCGCGCGTGATCGATAGAATCTAATATCAGCATAGAAACACCGCCTGCCTGCATCAATACGGTGCCGCACTGCATGGAAATCCCTCGGGTTCGTCACAAATTTAACTCCCAGTATGTCACACTCGCTTATTCTCGGCAGAACCACCGCCTCACGTAATTGATAGGGTAGGCTGGGGTCTCCAGCCCGTACACAAATACCATCTCCCAGTTCACAAACTAATGATTGTGGTCCCTGGTTCTGTCTCAGCCCAAAAACCAGATACTCCAGGCTCTCAATCTTCCAGTCCATACCAGCCCGTCTGAGGGCCACGGTCAACATACTCACCATATTCCTCAGCTGATTCGCCGAAGATGCCAGCAGCACCACATTGTCAGCCCATATGTAATGGTTGACCAGCGCCTGTTGTGCCCCCTCGCCTTCCAATCGTACCCCATAATGACATGCTTCCCATGATTCAGCAATAGAGGCCCAAATTGCCTCCAACACAATATTGAAGAGTACTGGGCCTTCTTTCCCTCCCGTTCGCACCGACTTGTTATACAGGATCTCTTCGCTGCACACATCCTGGAAATCAAAAACTGCTGTGTTTCCAATCATAGGCTCCACAATTGCAATAATCAGATCTGTTGGGTATCTCAGATGTTCCATCGCGCGGATCACCATCGAGACAGTGGCATGATCAAACGCTTTCTTTATATCCATTATTCCCATATGTACCGACTCGCCTTTTCCCCAGAGAGTGGCATGACGTGTCATGTGCAGCAAAGGGGCCGTCATGTGATGAACTTTGTGACTCTTCTGGAATCCATATGTCGCCAATTTTTTGATATGTCCATGTTCCTCCACAAGAATAAGAAGGCACGCCATGTACCACTTGCTCATAACACTCAACAGCGATATTGCACGAGTCTCCCCAAATGTTTGGATCATGCTCATTTTTGGAATCAACTGCACGCACAACTTTCTCCACGAATCAGGTGACGACTTTTTCTGATCATGTATTTCTTGAAATGAGTGTCGTATCAATCTCAATGCATTCCAAGGTATTGCTTTGAGAATCTCCGCCACCAGGCCATCAGAGCCCGCTGCGGTGCCGCCCTTCAATCGGGCTCGAGCCCCCAGCAACACACCCATAGATATGACCCTGTTCGTAGTTCTGCCCTCTGCCTCCCACTGTGTCCGTAGTCGATGCAACTCTCTCTTTGCAGCTCCTCCCTCCCCATCACATGTATATGACCGTTGTACGTGTTTGTTGAGCTCCTCCACCCATCTTTGTTTATTTTCTGTCAGTATCCCGTCACACAGCATTTCCTTGATGCACCTACGGGGTCCATGTTTGAGGCCAGTGGAGTCCTTGAGGAGCTGTTCCCGCCTGAACTTTCTTCGGAGTGTTTTTTGACGTCTCAAGTAATTGTTTCCTACGCTCACCGAAGACACCCCTCCTTAACTCCGCTTCAACGTCCACGAGTTGGTCAGGTTTTTTGATTGGTTTAGTATCCGCCCTGCCCTTTGTATGCCTACACATCGTCGCAGCACTCACAAGCATCTGTCCAACTGTTTGTATATTTATGTCACCCTGTTGGTTCATATGTTGTTGTACCTGCACATCGGCCAGTGTACTGAACACATTCGCTGACTCATAATCCTCCGGGGCCCAATTGATGAGGCTCGGGGGCCTGGGTCGCACGAAAGGCTTGCGCACCGACGCATGTTTTATCCTCACACCTACCTTCGCATGGTCACTGTAGCGTGACGCTCGATCCTGTGTAGGATCCACAAATTCCACCGTGCATTCAAATGAGCAGTTGGTCCGAGCCACCTCGGTACCTGCAAATTGTGTCGGCACAAATACGTAGTCCAACACCCTGGAGTAGCTGCTGGTACTCCACGGCCTGTGCGTCACTTGTCGCACGCCGTAGGTGTTGGCTGCACAAAGACCCCAGTGATTCAGAAAGCGCACGAGCATGTCCCTCCTCTCCTCATGATGTTTCGCCTCCGACCTCATCCACACCTCCTCCAATCCTTCTCCCGTGAACCCCAAGAGATTTGGTTCCAGCTCCGTCTGCGCATCTGTCCCCACAAACTGCAATACTTTGGACCCCTGGTATTGCTCGCTACATAGTTGCATGCATGCACACAGCTTAGCTAGAACGTCACAATATTCATCGAGTCTATCATCTCCCCGCTGCACTGTGGGTAGGTACACTGAGGACACAACCACAGATGCAAATTGTACAACAGCAAACCTCTCACCGCATTTACTGTCCGAAATAGTCGCCGCCCATGGGCCCCTGAAGGCCACAGCAGCTCGTCGGCACACACTAAAACGCACCTGCCACCCACATGCTTCAAATGCTGCAGATGACATGTACTGACACTCCTGCAAGCATAGCACATCATAATGACAAAACTCCAGCATTGCTGGCAAAAGCTCGCTATTCCTCATGTTGACATTCCAAGTTGCCACCGCGAGCTGAGTGGCAGACTGGCACCGTCAATTGTTCATCTGTCTGAGCTTCGTGAGTAACCCCTCTTGATCCACCTCAGGCTCCACCCTCCTCAGATTATTAGTGTGTAGCGCCCACCCGCTGTGCACACCCCACTCAGCAATCAGTACTCTTGTGTCTGGATCTGCCTGTGGGTTTTGTGTAAACCATATGTATGATTTTGGCGGCCCTGGCTCCCCCTTGCACATTGTCCCCGTCGTCTTCTTCACTTCCGCAAAGCAACTCTGGAACTTACCAACCTGTTGGACATGGGGTGTTCTCCATGGCGCGCATTCTACATGAAACTTTACATTCGGTGGGAGGTCAGTGTTTCCCTTCTTGTATTCGCTGTCGAAACAATTCCGAACCTGCCATATGATATCCACTGCCGTCCCCTTTTTGAAATAGATCCGCCCTCGTGTGTATGGCCAGTACCTGCCAGTATTCTCCCCCGCAGTTCTCGCATGATCAAAAGCAGCATTATGTGTTGCGTCCAGCGATGCCAATCCCAATAATTTCGTTATGTTGTCGGTCAGCATCTGTTGTTTCATGGCCTCCCTTTGTTTTATCTCTCTATTCTTCCAACCCTCACGTGATATCCATCCGTTGAACTCAATATATGATGGTACCCAGTTCGAATTATGCCCTGCACCACTGCCCGCGTCACCTGATCCGTATCTAGTCGAACCGCTTGCGCAAGATTGAGCGTCTCCATTTTTCAGATTCTGAATGTCAGCTTGGGCCTGTTTCATTTGCTCCGATAACGTTTTGACATCTGACGTTGTTCTGTCAATCTTCTCCTCCATGACATGTAAATCAGCTGCAACCGATGTTTTGAACTCACTAACCGTCGCAGTTACTTCACTCTGGCCTTTCAAAATCTGTCTGAACATTTCCTCGGGCGTCATTGTAGCTGGTTGAGGCGCCTGGACAGCAGCACTTTGGGCCACGGCCAGACCACTCGTAGCATTGGGGACTCGGGCTGTAGCTAAATGAGGCGCCTGGACAGCAGCACTGGAAGCCGCGGCCAGACCACTCGAAGCACTGGAACCTTTGCCCTCCCCTTTCGCCCTCACCTCTCTCAACCATTCACTACTCGCATTCCCTCCCATTTTGCTATCTTCTGCTTTGTCATCCGCCATGATTGCTGACGAACGTCGTTTATTCCTCTCTTTGACTGTACGCAATGTGTGAAGTGCAGCCTGATATCTATCTGATTGCCCAATCTTCTTGAAATCGTACGCCTCCTGCTGAACAAATGCCTCTGGTGGAGAAATTTCCAACTCAAGTGCTATCTGATCTTCCCTCTTCTCCTGCGTCGTTATCGCGGCACAGTAGCTGATGTGTCTTTCAACCAGTCACACGGATGTGGGTCACTATCCACACCAAAGTCAGCTGACGTGAAATATTCACTCTGATCGTCTTCTGACGGTATAATATATGCTCCCTGCGAGTCCGTTTTCAATCCAACCGCCCACAGTGGTCTTTTGTAAAATCCAGACAAATCCTGATCTTCCTGCGATCCCCACGATATCTTGATATCAAGGACGAGAGCGAGGAATCAATGTGAACACAGCCCCCGCGATACGTCAAACACGCACCGCACGAGAGGGGGGCTTGAGGCAAGCCTGTGTGTGCGCCCTGACGTGGGCCCTGTTCGACGTCGAACCCTGACGTCTCGAACCCTGACGTCTCGAACCCTGTACCTCGAGTTAAGTCCAATAAACTGACAGCGCGTATCAAGATGATTCGAAACGGTCGATCCCACCCGTGTGCTTTTTTGCAATAAAAGGTACCCGATCGAGCTGAGATCAAGATGGCGAGCGTGAATAAGATCGAATATCACGGGAAAAATACTAGAGCTCTAACGAATGGTTGGCTTTCGAAAACAAAATTTTCAACCGACCAAAAGTCAGCAAAAGTTCCGTCCAGATTTTTCTTGCCAACTAGCTCTCCAGCGCCCCGGAATTACTCAAGCTTCCAGCAACTACTTGCTGAGGGAAGCTTTACGAGTTATAACCCACTACAGGTGCAAAAAATCTGGTTTCTCAAAATAAATGGTCAAATATCTTTCAACTCTTAGCAAAACCGACCCAAAGTTGTGACTGGCGCCGGCGGTGAACCGTCAACCTAGCCACCCGCCGGGAACCTCGTAGAGCTCCTCACACTGGTAAGAGTGCTGAGAATCGAAGTAAAGTAAAAAAAGAGATTTTTCGAAAATCCTTATTTTTGATTTTTTCCGATGTTCAGATTCGCTCAGTTCCTGAAAGTAAACTCATAACAGAATACATCGGGAGAGCTGAGCTGCTGTCAGAGAGGAGTTGACATGCCACTGCGACGCGCAAAAATCTGCTTTCTCAAAATAAATAGTTGAATAACTTTCAAACTTTCGCAAAACCGACCAAAAGTCACCAATTTGTCCGCCCCGGCCGGGTGGGCCAACTAGCTCCACCCGCGCCAGAATTCCTCTAGCTCATCGATGACGAAGAGCTCTACGAGATATAAAACCGTGAACGCGTGTCGAGATGACTGAAACCCGCCGACGGTTCCCCTCATGTCTTTCGATGGTAAAATTGCAGATACGGACCTCAGAACTTATCTGGCAGAGGCGGCAAAAGCTACTACACGTGAGAAAAATACCAGTTATCAAAACGACTTTCAACATTTTGCATAAAGGAAGAGAAGAAGGGGGGGGGAAAAAAAAAAAAAAAAAAAAAAAAAAAACAAAAACAAAAAAAAAAAAAAACGCCCCCAGGTTACCACATCCTCTCTTTTGGTCGGGCCGGCCAACTAGCTCCACCCTGCGCCTGAATTCCTCTCAGCTCTTTGCTGAAGAGCTCTACGAGGTACTAGCTCTCCAGCGCCCCGGAATTACTCTTAAGCTTCCAGCAGTAACTTGCTCAGGGAAGCTCAGCTGCAGACGAGGATCGCATCCATGTGGTTCCGTCCTACACGACGAAAGAAATACGAAGCACCCCGCCTCAGAGCTGAGTTCAGTTCAGAAAAACCGACAGCACCTGCCAAGATGACACTGAACAGCCGATCCCGCCCGCATGCTTCTTGCAAGTACCTCGTAGAGGTAGCTCGTGGGCATCGACTGGCGCCGGCGGTGAACCGTCAACCTAATCACCGCCGGGAAACCCCGTAGAGCTCCTTTCGCACGTAAGAGTGCTCAGAATCAGAAGAGAGAGCTTCTGGAAGCATTTCTCGAAAAAGGCAAAATTGCTTTTTTTCATGTCGACATGAAGTTGGTTTCACCAAGTGTTTTGATAGTAAAAGTGCGCCTACGGAGCTCATATTAAGACGCAGAGGCCCTCACAATCGTCTACAGGTGCGAAAAATCTGCTTATCCAATGAATTGTCAAATATCTTTCAAATTTTAGCAAAACCGACCCAAAGTCACCACTTTGTCCTTTCTGGTCGGGTCGACCAACTGGGCGCCTGCGGTAAACCGTCAACCTTTCTTACCGCCGGGGGACTCGTAGAGCTTCCTGACAATATATAATGTCGAAGAAAAATTACACAGAACGAATAGTTTTTCAGCCCAAGCGATTTCACACCCCTCGATGCAACAGCCGAACGCCCCCGATGCTTCTGGATTGTCTTCTGTACGAGCTCTGTAGCTCTCCTACAGCCCGAGTTACGTGCGTAAATCGATAGCACCTCTCAAGATGACTCGAACAAAACAAACAGTTTGACGAACCCAGCTCGAGTATCAGACCGAGTTCAGACCTCTGAATGCGACAGGCGGACGCGTCTGATGTCTCTGAGTCGATTCCTGTGATTACCAGCCCTGCAGCCCACCTGCAGCCCGAGTTAAGTGCAGAAAACCAAGAGCACCTCTCAGGATGACTCGAACAATACGAATAGTTTTGCGGACCTAGTTCGGGCAGCAGACCGAGTTCCGAGCTCTAGATTCGACAGGCGAACGCGCCTGATGTTTTCAAATCGAATTCTGTAATCAGCTGGTCTGTGGCCACTCCCGACAGCACCTCTCAAGATGACTCGACAATACGAATAGTTCCGCGATTCTAGATCGGGCAGCAGACCGAGTTCAGCTCTGGATTCAACAGACAAACGCGACTGATGATTCTGAATCCGTTTCTGTAAGCATCAGCTCTGAAGCTGTCCTATAGCTCGAGTTTAGTTCAGAAAAACAAGAGCGCCTGACAAGATGACTCGAATAATACGAATAGGTTTGCGGATCTAGCTCGGCTAGCAGACCGAGTTCAGACCTCTAGATGCAACAGACGAACGCGCCGAATCATTCTGAATCGATAAGGTGTGCTTACCAGCTCTGTAGCTGCCCTACAGCTCGAGTTAAGTCAAATATACCAAGAGAGCGTGTCAAGATGACTCGAAACGGCCGATCCCGCCCGTGTGCTTTTGGCAGTAAAAGGTACCCGATCGAGCTGAGATCAAGATGGCGAGCGGGAATAAGATCGAATATCACGGAAAAAATACTAGAGCTCAAACGAATTGTTGAATTTCGAGAACAAAATTTTCAACCGACCAAAAGTCACCAAAAGGTCCGTCGAGATTTTTCTTGCCAACTAGCTCTCCAGGGCCCCGGAACTGGCGCCGGCGGTGAACCGTCAACCTGGTCACCGCCGGGGACCTCGTAGAGCTCCTTGCCCGCGTAAGAGTGCTCAGAAGCAAAAGAGAGAGCTTCTCGAAGGCATTTCTCGCGAGAAACGGAAAACTCGAAAAATCATGTTTTTCTGCTTTTATCCAACGTCAGTTCCCCCAAATGTTTTGATAGTAATACCGCACCTATGGACCTGAAAATTGCACTGGCGAACGCGGCATAACCCACTACAGGTGGGACAAATCTGGTTTCTCAAAATGAATTGTCAAATATCTTTCAAATCTTAGCAAAACCGAGCCAGAGTCACCACACTTGGCAGCGTCCAAAACACGGAGAGCACTTGGCAGCGCCCACTTGGCAGCGTCCAAAACCCGGAGAGCAAAGGAACACACACTGGGCGCCGGCGGTAAACCGTCAACCTTTCTTTTTTTTGCGTCTTTGCTGGGACCGTCTTGGCCACTGAGGCCAGGTCCAACAAAGTCTCAGGCAAAACAGAGCCTCTTATTCATCACGCAAGCAGTCAGCTCTTATACCACACAGCGAAGCTGAAGGAATAAAGAGAATCACACGCCGCAATGACACAATCAAACGCAAAGAACACACAGATAATCGAGGAAGTCAGTGAGCAGCGAAGCTGCAGGAATATACAAGACACGGAAAAGAAGAAACAATGTGTGTCAAATCACTGCGAATGATCAAAGAAGGTCTGCACAACCTGTGGGAGCACCTCGCATATGCGCTCCGCCGCCGATAGTTCCGCATCTGTAACAGTGGCGCTCGGTGGTAGACACCAAGCCGCAAGATACACATCCTTGAAAATGATGTCGGTCCGCGAGAAGATATACTTGTTTCGCAGACCAATCTGTATCCATGCACCACAGGCACTTCCGCGGCTACAAACTCCCCCATCAAAGCCGGCTTTGATAAGGCAAGGAATATAACACTGAGATTCAAAGTCGTTGAGGTAAACGAAATCGGCGTACACATGGCCCTGACGGGCCTGATGGGTCAGTAAGTCAGCTTTCTGGTTCCATTCCCGAAACGAATGAGAGAAGAAGTCACGGCCGGCCTCTGGAGGCCTCACCAAGTAAGTTTCCTGCATTTCGTCCAACTTATTAATCAGAGTATCCACCCTTTTCTGATATACCTGAGCTAATACTTTCCATTTCCCGCAGAGCCAGTTAATAACAAGCAGTGAGTCCCCTTGGATGTCCAGTGGTATCCCATCTGTATCGAGGTCCCACTGTGTACAACGCATATTATGCAACGCAATACGTTTGCTGAGGCGATCCCTATATGCTGGTGTATCCTCCCGATCCTGACCGATATGAACCCCTCCATCCTCATCCAAGTTCAAGAATACAGGCACCCCTGAGGACGCCAACCCTTTACACTTCTTTTGGAAGTACTTCAACATAGTACTAGAACAAACATTAGTAGCGAAATCCATGAAATGCTCAAAACTTCCAGCAAAGAACTCCCACCAGGATAAACCGTAAAACGATTCCAATGAATAATACCACGGACGGAGTCCGACGCTCTCTTGTCCCCCCCGATGCCTTTTCATAGAGCTGGCCTCCTTCCAGTTTCCCCAACATCTGAGAGCCTCACTTGAATCCGTCCTCATTCTATCCCACAGTCGGCCAAACGCCAGACATGAGAAACGAGAATCTCTCCAAGCTCTCATCGAGTTCGCCTCCAACTCCCCCCGATCTGTGATCAGCCTGCGTGCAAAGTCCTGGATGTCAATTGCCCACATCCAATGCACTCTGAGAAACTTCTGTACAATGCCCACAAAGTGAGCATCATGAAATTTCTGTCTCGCACGTTCATACCTCCTCGTATTCCATTCCTGGTAACTTTCCCCCTCCCTCCGTATACAGCGAGACATTACAGACAGGCACTTGCCCTCAAAGATATGAAGGGCGCTCAATGAACTTGAATCGACCGTGCATCCTTCCGCCGCGTAGAGCACAATACTCTGAACTCTCTGAGCATACCTCTCATATTTATCTTTCAACGGGATGGCCGTGGAGCGGAAGAAGGTCGCCTGCCCCCAGAAGGCCCTGCGAGCACAGTCAATACGAGCGTCCAAATCATGATGTTCATTCACATGTAGTTCAGAACAAATATAAGCCCCCAGCACCTCCATCTCCGTCGTCCTTCTAAATCGATACACTCCAGACGTCTCCGACCCCACCGAGAGAACAAGATCAGCAGTGTGAAGTATTTCCCCTTCCACATCTCGCGGCGGCTCGACCCCGAACACCATATACAATAGGCTGGATTCCTTCCATCTCATTCCATAATCATGTAACTGTGTAGTTAGACCGTGTAACATGCGTGTGAGTTCCTCTCGACTCCGAGCCAATACATAACAGTTGTCAGCCCAAAGGAAATGATTAATAATCGAAACACAGCTAGTCGAGCCAGTCACATACTCAATACGATAACCTAGTCCTAGTACGTCCCATTCTCGAATCGTGGAGCCCCACATAGCAGCAACGATGAGATTGAAGGCCAACGGTCCCTCGGGCCCTCCCGTCCGAATACATTTGTCCCACCTAACCTCCACCACCTCAATCCCATCATAATAGACAGTGCCTACACATTCGCACAAGGGGTCAAGTAGAGCATACTGTAGGTAAAGGGGTACATCCGCATGATCCAACCCGCGCCTGACATTGGCCACCGTGCAGTGATCGAACGCCTGAAGGACATCAGCGTTCGCCAAGTGTGCCGTTTCCCCTTTTCCCCATTGTGCAGCATGTTGACCTATGTGTTTGATGCTAGCCGTGATTTCGTGTGTACGACGGTGTTCCTGGAAACCATACAACCCAATATGACGAAACACTCCTTTTCTTTCAATATGACCCTCAACCAAGAGAACAACACAGGAACTGAACCATCTCGAAACAGCATTCTGCATACACAGCAAACGTCCGTCTTTTAACTTAGTGATCCCAGGAGTTTTTGGCATAAAAGAGACGAGAATCTCACGCCACGACTGAGGATACGGAATCGTGAGCTTGATGATTTTATCGAACAACTTCTGGATCGCTCTGAGAGCACACCACGGCAAGCTCCTTAGAATCTCGCACGGTATCCCGTCTGGCCCAGTAGCCCTCTGGGTCTTCAGCCGAGCTCGTGCTCTGAGAAGCAGCGCCATACTAATTCCCACAACTGATGTGGAACGTATCTCATGTACAGCCCTCATCCTGATCTCCTCCATCATACTGTTGGTGGAATTGCGTATCTCTTCGGACGACACCTTGCAACGAACGAACTTGTCGAGCTCCTCCTTCCACTCCTCACGGTCCTCCGTCTCCCTCCCATCCACCACTAAATGTTTGATAGTATATCTGACCTTTCGTTTTGTTGGGGGACATCTGCACATAATCATATCACGTCGATAACCTCTGCGTAGACGATTAGCCTCATTCTTTAACCTCCTCAACCTCTCCACTTCCTCCTTCGGACACATCTTAACCTCCTCCTCCGCTCTTGTGAGCTGCACCGGCCTGGACGGCTCTCTCGGTCTTCTCGCACCCGTGGTGGAGTAGTCCACCGTCGGTGACAAGTACGCCTCCAGCATAGTACTCTCCAGACCCTGTGGACAGGTCACAGACGGACACCTTGAAAAGGCAGCACCGCCTAGATACGAATCCACATGCTGTCGAGCCTGATGCTCATCAGCCCAAGTCGAACACTTGTATCCGACCAGAGACGGCCTAGACTTCTGACCAGGCTGGGGGTCAGGGCGACGAACAATCACGTTCCCAGGGTCAGTGAAACTCGCCGTGATGATTGCGTGATCGGATAATCTACTGAACTGCTTCTTCCCACCCCTCTTGAAACACCACTTCACCTCCAGATCCGAGAACTCCCAACGGTGAGGGACCATTAGGTAATCCAGGACCCTCTTCGAAGTCAGAAACTTGTTCTCCCCCCACGACTCCCAGGTATGCCTCCTAGTACAGAAAGTGTTGGCGGCCTTCAGTCCATGCGATTCCATGAACTCTAACAGCAGCTCCTTCAGCCTCCTCCTCCGACTCCTCCTTTCAATCTGCTGTGTACCGTCTCCTCCTCTCTCCCACCTTCTGTCCGTACGAGTACCTTCCTTTCCAGTAGCCTCATACTCCTCCCCATTATACGTAAATCTGCATCCAGGCGGAATCTCCACGTTTGCATCTAGCAGAACACAAAAGCTGGCCTGAGGAAACTTAGTGCGGAGAACATTGCGAGCACGACCGATCTGCTCATATACCTCCGCAGCAATCTCTACACAATCCTCCACATGAGGGTCTGGCAAATACGCTGACACAATAATGAGTGGTGACTTCTCTGACCCAAAGACACCGATAACGAACCTCGTGAAACAAGTGAAAAACATACGGACGGCAGCCGCCCAAGATCTGTCGAAGATGAGAGCTGCCTTACTACACGAACTAGTTTTGATGCGCCACCCCAAGCGTTCAAATTCCCCGTGCACTAGGTATTGAGTTTCCTGACATGCAAAGAGCCCACCACATGCCCTCATATGATGGAGAATCTCAGCACATTTGAAATGAGCCCCCCCTGCTTTGTTCAGGTTCCAGCTCGCCAAGCGTATGCCTCGGACGAGGCGCCGCAAACGTCACTGCCTACGATTCACTTCCTGAAGTATATCATTCATGGGAACCTTCAGCGCCGGATAAAAAGAAACAATACGAGCCCATGCATCAGCATGAAGAACCCAAGCCCCTGTGGTATTCGTATACGTCGCAAAACAGACGGGTCGGAAATTCGGAACAGCTTGAGTCCAAATCTGACTTCTCGGTGGCCCCACCTCCCCACGGATCTCGATTTGAACATGAGCCGAGGTCATACTACGCCAAGTCCCACAGAAACGAGCAACCGCTTTCACATGATCACGCTTCCAGGGTGCACACTCCACTAACGTACGAATCTTTCTGGGATCGATTGGCGTGTCCATATCATGAGTGAGAACATCGGCATCTGGATACGTATAACCTGGGGGCGGGGCAATGCGGTCGGCGGGTTCCTTACAGACCATATCCATCCATTGCTTTATTCTCCAAAGAGTGTCCCGTGGTGTCCCTTCTTTGAAACCGACATTCACACTGCCGTACATATATCTTCCTCCGTTTAAACGTTCAGTTTTATCTTTATCGTAAGCATTCCTTTCCTCCCCCTGAAGTGTCCCAATCATATTTGATATTAACTGTGCCGCACCTGCCCAGGGTATCATTTGATTTCCCCGATTTACTTGATTCGACCAATCCGTAACCCACCCTTTCAGCTCGAGATAAGTTGGTGTGAACTGGCTCGATCGCTCCTGTTGCACGCGAGGGATCGAACCTCCACCACCACCAGAGGAGCCACCAGGGCCCACACTAGTCGAAACCGAAGCTGCAGGAGATCCAGCCAAAATTTGCTTAACCTGTTTCTCCAAAATATCTGTCCGTGCATCTGATTTGTCCATTCTCTCCGTATGCAACTTGAGTGTGTCATCAACTCTTTTGATGTCCGTCTTCGTCGATTGAACAACATGGATGAGATCCTCATGGGCATCCTCCGTTTTCCAAACATGCTTCATCATCATCTGTTTGAATGGATCCTTCTCCTTTTCTAACATCACTTTCCTCTCCTCCTCAATCTCTGTTCCACGTGCACGTTTGGATCGAGTCTCACCATCCCCAGTCATCGCGGCATCCGCCGCTGCTGCAACATGAGTCATAGCTTCAAGAATATTACCGTTCAATCCGTATTTATCTAACCAGCTCCTATCGTCCTCACGTTGACGTTTGTTTGATGCTGCCTCCAGTGCCTGCAGATCTTTCTGATCCCACGGCTGGTATTCCTCAAGGTAATCAAAGTTGACTCTCTCGTCCTGGTAGTCTTCTGTGGGTATGTCCAAATTCCTTTGACGCCGAAACCACTCCTCAGTACTTTCACCCCAATGCTCGAGTCCTATCTCTCTCCTCAATGCCAGCTGAGCCTCAGGACTGTCGTACGACGTGATGTCAACAACGATCCACACACAAGTAACTACCACTCGTTCAATAAGAGGTACAGAATGCAGACAGACAATGAACAGCAGTGCAGCACACCAGAGAATCTCAATACCACGAAGAAGAATACAGCGTACAATACAAGAGATGTAGAGTAAGCAGACAAGAACCTCGAGGGAACCCAGGCAAGCCGGGCTCACACCCCGAGGCCAGGGCTCGCTAGAACGTCTGGAGGTTCCCCAGGCAGAGACGTTCTTGAGCCGAGACGTTCTTGAGCCGGGGGGCTCGTAGAGCTTCCTGACCATGTATAATGACGAAAAAATGCAGGGGACGAATAGTTTTTCAGCCTAAGCGATTTCAGACCTCTCGATGCAACAGCCGAACGCCCCTCATACACCTGGATCGTTTTCTGCGCGCGCGAGCTCCGTAGCTCTTCTACAGCCCGAGTTACGTGCGAAAATCGACAGCACCTCTCAATATCACTCGAACAATACAAATAGTTTCGCGAAGTTAGCTCGAGTATCAGACCGAGTTCAGATTTATTAATGCAACAGGCGGACGCGCCTGATGTCTCCGAATCGATTCCTGTGATTACCAGCCCTGCAGCCCCCTTAAAGCCCGAGTTAAGTGCGGAAAACCGACTGCACCTCTGAAGATGACTCGAACAATACGAATAGTTTCGCGGACCTAGCTCGGGCAGCAGACCGAGTTCAGAGCTCTGAATGCGACAGGCGGACGCGACTGATGCTCCGAATCGATTCCAGTGATTACCAGCTCTGCAGCCCCCCTACAGCTCGAGTTAAGTGCAGAAAACGGACAGCACCTCTCAAGATGACTCGAAGAATACGAATAGTTTTGCGGACCTAGCTCGGGCAGCACACCCAGTTCTGAAATCTGGATTTGGCAGGCGATGCGCCTGATGTCTTCGGATCGATTCCTGTGAGCACGAGCCCTGTAGCCCCCCTACAGCCCGAGTAAAGTGCAGAAAACTGGCAGCACCTGTCAAGATGACTCGAATAATACAAATAGTTCTGCGAACCTAGCTCGGGCAGCAGACCGAGTTCAGACCTCTAGATGCAACAGACGAACGCGCCTGATGATTCCCAATCGATTTCTGCGAGAATGAGCTCTGTAGCTGCCCTAGAGCTCGAGTTGAGTACAAAATACCGACAACGCGTATCAAGATGACTCGAAACAGCCGATCCCGCCGCGACGCTGTTTTGCAAAAATATTTACCCGATCGAGCTGAGATCAAGATGGCGAGCGGGAATAAGATCGAATATGGTCAGAAAAAAAATTGGGCTCAAACGAATTGTTGAATTTCGAGAACAAAATTTTCAACCGACCAAAAGTCACCAAAAGGTCCGTCGAGATTTTTCTTGCCAACTAGCTCTCCAGCGCGCCGGAACTGGGCGCCGGCGGTAAACCGTCAACCTGGTTACCGCCGGGGACCTCGTAGAGCTCTTTTCTTGCCCAGCTCCTCGGAACACGTGAAGCAAGCTTAAGCGAGAGCCAAAAAACTCTAAAAAATCGATCGCATACAAATAGTTTTGCGGACTTAGCTCGAGAAGCAGACTCTGTTCAGAGCTCTAGATGCTTCAGCCAAACGCCCTTGATGATTCTGTATCGGTTTCTGTGCGTACCACCTCTGTAGCTGTGCTACAGCTAGAGTTAAAGTGCAGAATACCGACAGCGCCTCTAAAGAGAACTTGAGAAATACGAATAGTGTTGTGGACCTAGCTCGACTAGCAGAACGAGTTCAGGCCTCTCGATGCAACAGACGCAAGCGCCTGGTGATACTGAATCAGATTATGTGCGCACCAGCTCTGTAGCTCCTCTGAATCTTGAGTTTAGTACAGAAAACCGGCATCACTGGTGAAGATGACTGGAATAACACAAATAGTTGTACGGACCTAGCTCGGTAGCAGACCGAGTTCAGGCCTCTGGATGCAACAGGCGAACGCGCCTGATCATTCTGAATCGGTTTCTGTAAGTATCAGCTCTGTAGCTCTCGAAATCTCGAGTTGAGTACAGAAAACCGTGAACGCGTGTCAAGATAACTCGGAACGCAGTTGGTTCCAGCAAGTCTTTTGATAGTAAGATTGCAGCTACGGACCTGAGAATTTAACTGACAGACGCGGCATAACCCACTACACGTGAAAAAAAAAAAAAACGGTTCTCAAATTGAATTGTCAGATATCTTTCAAATCAAAGCAAAACCGACCCAAGGTTATCACATTGTCTCTTTTGGTCGGGTCGGCCAACTAGCTCCACCCCGCGCCGGAATTCCTCTAGCTCATCGGCCGAAGAGCTCTACGAGGTATTTTTGGACTGTCAACGTGAAGTCGGTCCCTGGCTTCGCTCGGGAGAATTTTTCGACGGAATGAACTAAGAGGTTGCGAAGTAACTTCTGTAATGCAAAGCTTCGCTCTGCGCAATTAGCAGCCCAAACAAATTGTTAGAACTCAAAATCGGCTGAGCCAGGCCGCGGAAGGTACGATCGCGCCGCTTTTTTCGACATTTCGCCAACTAGCTCCACCCTGTCGCCGAATTCCTCTATCTCTTCTACCATCAGAGCTCTACGAGGCACTAGAAGTGCAAGCAGACGCCTGAGAGAACTAGAAGTGCAAGCAGATAGATTATGATGGCATTTTCTGCAAAACTGGAAAATTGCAGTGTTGGACTGCCAACGTGAAGTCGGTCCCTGGCTTCGCTCGGGAGAATTTTTCGACGGAATGAACTAAGAATTGGTGAGGTAACTTCTGTAATGCAAATCTTTGCTCTGCGCAATTAGCAGCCCAAACGAATTGTTAGAACTGCAAAATCGGCTGAGCCAGGCCGCGGAAGGTATGATCGCGCCTCTTTTCGACATTTCGCCAACTAGCTCCACCCTGTCGCCGAATTCCTCTAACTCTTCTACCATCAGAGCACTACGGGGCACTAGAAGCGCAAGCAGACGCCTGAAAGAACTAGAAGTGCAAGCAGATAGCTTCTGATGGCATTTTCTGTAGAACTGGAACATTGCATTTTTGGACTGTCAACGCGAAGTCGGTCCCTGGCTTCGCTCGGGGGAACTGTTCGACAGAGCGAACTGAGAATTTGCGAAGTAACTTCTGTAATGCAAAGCTTCGCTCTAAGCAATTAGCAGCCCAAGCGAATTGTTAGAACTGCAAAATCAGCTGAGCCAGGCCGCGGAAGGTATGATCGCGTCCCTTGTGGACATTTCGTCAACTAGCTCCACCCTTTCGCTGAATTCCTCTAGCTCTTCTACCATCAGAGCTCTACGAGGCACTAGAAGTGCAAGCAGACGCCAGAAAGAAATAGAAGTGCATGCAGCTAGCTTCTGATGGCATTTCCTGTAAAACTGGAAAATTGCATTTTTGGACTGTCAACGTCAAGTCGGTCCTTGGCTTCGCACGGGAGAATTATTCCACGGAATGAACTAAGAATTTGTGAGGTAACTTCTGTAATGCAAAGCTTTGCTCTGCGCAATTAGCAACCCAAACGAATTGTTAGAACTGCAAAATCGGCTGAGCCAGGCCGCGGAAGGTATGGTCGCGTCCCTTTTCGACCTCTCGCCAACTAGCTCCACCCTGTCGCCGAATTCCTCTAGCTCTTCTACCATCAGAGCTCTCCGAGGCACTAGAAGTGCAAGCAGACGCCTGAAAGAACTAGAAGTACAAGCAGATAGCTTCTGATGACATTTCTGCAAAACTGGAAACTTGCATTTTTGGGCTGTCAACGCGAAGTCGGCCCCTGGCTTCCGTCGGGAGACTTTTTCGACGAAATGAACTGCGCATTTGTGAAGTAACTTCTGTAATGCGAAGCTTTGCTCTGCGCAAATAGCAGCCCAAACGAATTGTTAGAACTGCAAAATCGTCCCGCGGAAGGTATGATCGCGTCCCTTTTCGATATTGCGCCAACTGGCTCCACCCTGTCGCCGAACTGGGCGCCGGCGGTAAACCGCCAACCTTTCTTACCGCCGGGGACTCGTAGAGCTTCCTGACCATACATAATGACGAAAAAAATCCTGAGAACGAATAGTTTTTCAGCCTAAGCGATTTCAGACCTCTCGATGCAACAGCCAAACGCCCCTCATGCTTCTGGATCGTTTTCTGTGCGCACGAGCTCCGTAGCTCTCCTACAGCCCGAGTTACGTGCGAAAATCGACAGCACCTCTCATGATCATTCGAACAATACAAATAGTTTCGCGAATCTCGCTCGAGTATCAGACCGAGTTCAGAGCTCTGAATGCAGCAGGCGGACGCGCCTGCTGTCTCTGAATTGATGTCTGTGATTACCAGCCCTGCAGCCCCCTTACAGCCCGAGTTAAGTGCAGAAAACCGACAGCACCTCTGAAGACGACTCGAACAATCCCAATAGTTTCGCAGACCTAGCTCAGACAGCAGACCGAACTCAGAGCTCTGAATGCGACGGGCGGACGTGACTGATTTCTACGAATCGATTCCAGTGATTACCAGACCTGCAGCCTCCCCACAGCCCGAGTTAAGTGCAGAAAACGGACAGCACCTCTCAAGATGATTCGAAGAATACGAATAGTAGCTCGGGCAGCACACCGAGTTCTGAGCTCTGGATTTGGCAAGCGGACGCGCCTAATGTCTTCGGATCGATTCCTGTGAGCACGAGCCCTGTAGCCCCCCTACAGCCCGAGTTAATTGCAGAAAACTAAAAACACCTCTCAAGATGACTAGAACAATACAAATAGTTTCGCGAACCTAGCTCGGCCAGCAGACCGAATTCAGACCTCGGGATGGAACACACGAACGCGCCTGATGATTTGCAATCGATTTCTGTGAGAATGAGCTCTGTAGCTGGCCTAGAGCTCGAGTTAAGTACAAAATACCGAGAACGCGTATCAAGATGACTCGAAACAGCCGATCCCGCCGCGACGCTTTTTTGCAGAAATATTACCCGATCGAGCTGAGATCAAGATGGCGAGCGGGAATAAGATCGAATATGATGGGAAAAAATACTAGAGCTCGAACGAATTGTTGAATTCCGAGAACAAAATTTTCAACCGACCAAAAGTCAGCAAGGTCCGTCGGGATTTTTCTTGCCAACTAGCTCTCCAGCGCGCCGGAATTACTCTTGAGCTTCCAGCAACTAGCTACGGGAAGCTCTTCGAGTTATTCCTCTAGCTCTTCTACCATCAGAGCTCCCCGAGGCACTAGAAGTACTAGCAGACACCTAAAAGAACTAGGAGTGGAAGCATATAGCCTCTGGTAGCATTTTCTGTAGAACTGGAAAATTGCATTTTTGGACTGTCAACGCGAAGTCGGTCCCTGGCTTTGCTCGGGAGAACTGATCCACGGAGTGAACTGGGGATCTGTGAGGTAACTTCTGCAATGGAAAGCTTCGCTCTAAGCAATTAGCAGCGCAAACGAATTGTTAGAACTGCAAAATCGGCTGAGCCAGGCCGCGGAAGGCATGGTCGCGTCCCTTTTCGACATTTCGCCAACTAGCTCCACCCTGTCGCCGAATTCCTCTTAAGCTTCCAGCAACTAGCTAAGGAAAGCTCTACGAGTTACGGGAAAGCTTTCCTGGCGGACCCTCGGACGCTCTCTTGAAGCACTTCTGGGGCTCTGGGAGGCTCCTCTGCAGCACTGGGCGCCGGCGGTAAACCGTCAACCTTTGTTACCGCCGGGACTCGTAGAGCTTCCTCACAACATGTAATGTCGAAAAAAAGTACACAGAAAAAATAGTTTTTCACCCCAAGCAATTTCAGACCTCTCGGATGCAACAGCCGAACGCCACCGATGCTTCTGGATTGTCTTCTGCACGAGCTCTGTAGCTCTCCTACAGCCCGAGTTACGTGCGTAAATCGACAACACCTCTCAAGATGACTCGAACAACGAATAGTTTGGGAAACCTAGCTCGAGTCAGCACCTCTCAGGATGACTTGAACAATACGAATAGTTTCGCGGACCTAGTTCGGGCAGCAGACAGAGTTCGGAGCTCTGGATTCGAAAGGCGGACGCGCCTGATGTCTCTGAATCGATTCCAGTCATTACCAGCCATGCAGCCCCCTACAGCCCGAGATAAGTGCAGAGAACCAACAGCATCTCTCTAGATCACTCGAACAATACGAATAGTTCCGCGATTCTAGATCGAGCAGCAGACCGTATTCAGAGCTCTGGATTCAATCAACAGACAACGGCCAATGATGATTCTGAATCAGATTCTGTACGTATCAGCTCTGTAGCTGTCCTGTAGCTCGAGTTAAGTACAGAAAACCGAGAGCATCTGTCAAGATGACTCGAATAATACAAATAGCTTTGCGGACCTAGCTCGGCTAGCAGACCGAGTTCAGACCTCTGGGTTCAACAGGCGAACGCGCCTGATCATTCTGAATCGATTAGCTGTGCTGACCAGTCATCAAAAGGTCCGTCGAGATTTTTCTTGCCAACTGGACGCCGGCGGTAAACCGTCAACCTTTGTTACCGCCGGGGACTCGTAGAGCTTCCTGACAACATGTAATGTCGAAAAAGAGTACACAGAAAAAAAATAGTTTTTCACCCCAAGCAATTTCAGACCTCTCGGATGCAACAGCCGAACGCCCCCGATGCTTCTGGATTGTCTTATGTACGAGCTCTCTAGCTCTCCTACAGCCCGAGTTACGTGCGTGAATCGACAGCACCTCAAGATGACTCGAACAATACGAATAGTTTGGCAAACCTAGCTGGAGTATCAGTCGAATGAACAGTTTGGCAAACCTAGCTCGAGTATCAGACCCAGTTCAGACCTCTGCACGCGATAGGGGAACGCGTCTCATCTCTCTGTTTTGATTCCTGTGATTACCAGCCCAGCAGCCCCCCTACAGCCCGAATTAAGTGCAGGAAACCCACAGCACCTCTCAGGATGACTCGAACAATACGAATAGTTTCGGAGCCCCAGTTCGGGCAGCAGACAGAGTCGGAGCTCTTAATTCGACAGGCGGACGCGCCTGATGTCTCCGAATCGATTCCAGTCATTAACAGCTCTGGAGCCCCCCTACAGGACGAGTCAAGTGCAGAAAACCGACAGTACCTCAAGATGACTGCAAGAATACGAATAGTTCTGCGATTCTAGATCAGGCAGCAGACCGGATTGCGAGCTCTCGATTCGAAAGAGAACGGCCACTGATGATTCTAAATCAGATTCTTTACGTATCAGCTGCGTAGCTGTTCTGTAGCTCGAGTTAAGTACAGAAAACAGAGAGAATTTGTCAAAATCACACTATAAATACAAATAGGTTGACGGACCTAGCTCGGCTAACAGACCGAGTTCAGACCTCTGGATTCAACAAACAAACGGGCCTGATGATTCTGTATCGATTAGCTGTGCTCACCAGCTCTGTAGCTGACCTCAAGCTTGAGTTATCTCCGCGTGACAAGATGACTGGCGCCGGCAGTAAACCGTCAACCTGGTCACCGCCGAGAACCTCGTGGAGCTCCTCTCACTAGTAAGAGTGCAGAGAATCGACACAAAATCGAAAAATGGATTCGAATCTTGAAATTCGATTTTTTTGGATGTTCATATTCGCTCACTTCCCCGAAGTCAACTCCAATGCTCGGCGTAAAAATATTTTTTTTCAAAATAAATGTCAAATATCTTTCAAATTTTCGCAAAACCACCCAAACGTTGTCATATTGTCCGCCTCGGCCGGCTGGGCCAACTAGCTTCACCCCGCGCCGGAATTCCTCTAGCTCATCGATACCGAAGAGCTCTACGAGCTACTCGAAACAGCCGATCCCGCCGGAACGCTTTTTGGCAGTAAAATATACCCGATCGAGCTGAGATCAAGATCGCGAGCGGGAATGAGATCGAACATCACGGGAAAAATCTTGGTAGCGTTCAAACCCGAAGAGCGAATTGGAGGAAATCTTTCCTGGGGAGCTCTGAGGGGCTCCCCTGCAGCGCTGTCGGAATGCCTGCAGAAACGCCTCCATGCGTGAACACGGGCAGGCACGCGTGGAAGCTTGCCCAAAGCTCTCCGGGACACGTTTTCGGTTCACCGGAGGCGCTGCGAGGCCTGTGGAGCGACGAAAAAGAGCTTCTGGCAGGCACCACCACCGTTCGGCTTCTAATATTAAACCCTTTGCTCTCAGCAAGCTCTCCGGAAAAAAAAACTAGAGCTCAAACGAATTCTTGAATTTCGAGAACAAAACTTCGTAGCGTCCAAAACCCGGAGAGCAAAGAGAAGACACCCCGGAAGGCTCGGAACCGGCGGTAAACCGTCAACCGGGTTACCGCCGGGCACCTCGCAGAGCTCTTTCCTTGTGCAGCGCTCCTCGAAATACATCAAGAAAGCTTCTGAAGCGAGAGCCGAGAAAATCGAAAAATCACGATTTCTCGGTTTCCATCCAAAACTGGTTCCTGCAAGTCTTTTGGTAGAAATATTGAAGCTACAGACCTGAGAATTTTACTGGCAGACGCGGCACAATCCAGTACACGTGAGAAAAATCTGGTTATTCAGAATAAATTGTCAAATATCTTTCAAAGCTTTGCAAAACCGACCCGAAGTCATCACATTGTCTCTTAACGTTCGGTCGGCCAACTAGCTCCACCCCGCGCCCGAATTCCTCTTAGCTCATCTTGCCGAAGAGCTCTACGAGTTAAAACCGAAATACGTCTGACAATAACTCTAAACAGAGTCGCTTGCTCCAAGTGTTTCGATAGTTACGATATTGTCCGCCTCCGCCGGCTGAGTCAACTAGCTCCATCCCGCGCCCGAACTGGCGCCGGCGGTGAACCGTCAACCTGGTCATCGCCGGAAACCTCGTAGAGCTCATTTTACGCGAAAGAGTGCTCGGAGCCGAAAAAGAGAGCTTCTGGGAGCATTTCTCGAAAAAGAGAAAAATTGATTTTTGTTCGTGTCGACATGACGATGGTTCCTCCAAGTGTTTTGATAGTAAAAGTGCGCCTACAGAGCTCATACTAAGACAGAGAGGCCCTCGTAATCGTTTACAGGTGCGAAAATCTGCTTTCTCAAAATGAATTGTCGAATATCTTTCAAAACGAGTCAAGCGTCCAAAACCCGGATAGGGCGGTAAACCGTCAACCAGATTACCGCCGGCGCCCTCGTAGAGCTCTTTTCGCAGGGCGCTGCTTAATACACATGCAGGTAGAGTCCGGGAGAAGGCCCTAAAAAATTCGATGAATCGAGTTTTCATGTTTATATCCAAACACGGTTTCGCCAATGTTTTGATAGTAATAGTGCACTACAGATCTGAAGATTCACTAGCAACCGCGAAATAACCGACTACAGGTGCGAAAAATACCAGATCTCAAAACGAATGTTCGAATCTCTCACGAAGTTCGTCCAACCGACCCAAAGTTCGCACATTGTCTGTCCGTCGGGGCCGGATCGATCAACTAGCTGCACCGCGCCCGAACTGGGCGCCGGTGCTAAACCGCCAACCTTGGTTACCGCTTAAGTTGAGAAAACAGACAGCACTTACCAACAATCTGACTCATAGTGAATAGTTCTTTACCTCTGAATGCGACAGATGGACGCGTCTCACGAATCGACTCCTGTTATTACCAGCCCTGCAGCCCCCCAGCTCTCAGGATGACTCGAACAATAGGAATGGTTGCGCACCTAGTTCGGGCAGCAGACAGAGTTCAGAGCTCTGCATTCGACAAGCGGACGCGCCTTGTGTCTTCGAATCGATTCCCGTGATTACCAGCCATGCAGCCCCCCTAGAGCCGAGTTAAGTCCAGATAACCGACATTATCTCGCAAGCGACTCGAACGATACGAATAGTTTCGCGATTCTAGATCGGGCAGCAGGCCGACTTCAGAGCTCTAGAGTCGACAGACAAACGCAACTGTTGATTCTGAATGAGTTTCTGTACACACCAGCTCTGTAGCTGTCTGCTGTCTTACAGCTCGAGTTGAGTGCAGAAAATCGAGAGTTTCTGTCAAAATGACTCGAATAATACGAACAGGTTTGTGGCCCTAGCTCGGCTAGCAGACCAAGTTCAGATCGAGCTGAGATCAAGATGGCGAGCGGGAATCAGATCGAATATCAAGGAAAAAAATACTAGAACTCTTGGTCAAATTTTGAGAATAAATTTTCAACCGAACAAAAGATGTCAAACATTCAGTCGAGATTTTTCGAACTAACTCTTAGCTTGCAGCAATAACTTGATCAGGGAAGCTCTGCGAATTATTCCTCTAGCTCGTCGATGCCGAAGAGCTCTACGAGGGACCGCCGCACGGGGACATCTGCCAGGTCGCCTGTAGCAATGCGCGGCACACTGGAAACTTCGCAGAAGGCACTTGCGGGGGCGTCGTTTACGATGCCTGCAAAGAGCGCAAGAAGAACTGCCGAAGACCTTTCGAAGCTCTGCCGAAGCGCTTCGCGCACCCTGGAACCACGCGTATTGGGAAACGCTAGGAAGCCTGGCTCCCGGACCCGCTGCAACCTCCGGCAGGGCGCTGCGAGAATCGTGGATCGGCGGAGGTGGGCGTGTGCTCCTCACCACCCACCGACGGCTCTTGATCTCAAACCCTTAGCTCTCGAAGTAGCTATCCGGGAAAATTGCAAAACCACCAAAAGTTATGACTGGCGCCGGCGGTGAACCGTCAACCTGGTCACCGCCGGGAACCTCGTAGAGCTCCTCTCACTGGTAAGATTGCAGAGAATCGACACAAAATCAAAAAAATGAAGATTTTTCGGAAATCTTGAAATTCGATTTTTTCGATGTTCATGTTCGCTCAGTTCCCGGAAGTCAGCTCATGCAAAAATGCATCGGGAGAGCTGAGCTGCTGTCAGAGTGAAGTTCATACGCCAATGCTCGGCGTAAAAATCTGCTTTCTCAAAATAAATGGTCAAATATCTTTGAAAAAATCGCAAAACCACCCAAAAGTTATCACTTTGTCCTTTCTGGCCGGGTCGGCCAACTAGCTCCATAGGCCAATGCGGCGGCGCGTCGGGCGGCGCCGCCCCCGCCGAGCACAAGGCGGTGGCGGCGCGCGCCTCGACGGCGACGCCTGGCTGCTACAACCCGGGCGGATGTGGGTGGGGCGAAACGCGCCCACAGGAAGATGGGCGCCCCGCCTGCCGCAAACAATTATGGAACCTGCGAGCGGCAAGGCTGGTCGGCGCCGCGGACGGGTCGCGCGCGCTCCCTCCGCGGCGGCCTAGCCGCCACGCATGACTGTTCCTGTGCGCGGCAAGGCTGGCCGGTGCCGCGGTGAACGCTCGCGTGCGCTCCCTCCGCGGCGACCTAGCCGCGGCGCATCCGACAAAACCGCGGCTCCATCTTTCTCGCGTTTCGCGTGTCGTCGCCTCGCGGCGAAGCGCCCCTCGCAACCTCACGCGCTCGCTGCGGGGCGCGCGGACGCACGCGCATCGCGTCCTCGCTGCTGTGCCCGCGAGACAGCATTCGTGCCTCGGCTGTTCGCTCACCACAGCGCTGCGGGCGCGGCGCTCTGCGGCGTCCGCCACGCGGTCGCAGCAACCATCCTGCGATGGGTGCGGCGGCGCGTCGGGCGGCGCCGCCCCCGCCGAGCACAAGGCGGTGGCGGCGCGCGCCTCGACGGCGACGCCTGGCTGCTACAACCCAATGCAACAGCAGGCCGGCGTCAGCCGTCGTGTGCGCGCGCCCCCACTGCCAACGTCGCGACGTTTCTTACCGCGTGCGGGATGAAGGGCGCGACGAGCGCGCATTACGGCTGAGATGCAGCGCCTGCGGGGTCATGGCCCGCGGCCTCAGGGCCCGCGCTGGCGGAGAGGGCCATGCCCTCGCCCGTCGCCGCGTCTTCCAGGGCAGGCTGGTCCAGGTAGGCCTTAAATGCGCCGGACCTCCAGTTGCCGGCTCTCAAGATGGTGGCGAGGCTCCCCCCGCTTTGGCGGAGAGTCTCCGTGTGGCCGCGCCGCAGGCACTTCGAGGTGATGCGGGCGGCATTGGGGAGGCCCGCCGCTTGCGCCGACCTGCGCAGGTTGCGGGTAATTGCTGGCACGGGGAGCACGCGCCCGGCTCTGGTCGGCTTTGCCAGGTGGGCAAAAGGAGACGCACCCGGCGCGAGGTCGCCCAGTAGGGCGCGCGGGGCGTGCACTGGGCAGGTCGCGGTGCAGATGCTGCACCAGCACGAGCGCCTGACTTCGCTAGGCCTGGGCTTATGCTTTCGCCTCGAGAGGTGGAGTACGACCGCCTCGCTCGTGTTGAAAAGCACGATGGTCGGCACTGGGCGGTCCAGTTCCTCCTGCGTGAACCGGAAGTTGGCCGCCCGTGCTGGGTCGCCTATGCTGATCAACAGCGCCTCCGAGGGAAGCCTCAAGGCCAGTGCGAAGGCGACTACGAACAGCGCTCGCACCTGAGGGTCAGGCACGTGCGGCAACATCGCGACTAACGCCTTCCGCGTGACAGGGGGAGGTCGCGGGTCAGGCTGGGGCGCACGGTGCTTGATCGCGGCCTTTGCGCGCGAAACGGCGGGGCTGCTGAACGCTGAGCGGTCGAGGCCCAGCAGCGTGCAGGCCTTGTCGACCTGGGCTTTGTAATTGGCAAAAGTGCCGGGGTTCGAGAAGCACAAAGCCCAAAGACATAGCTCGTCCGCAGTTGGCGGGAGGGGGCTGTCCCCTTTTCCGAGCTGCGATTTGGCGAAACGGAACCAGCACCTCAGGCCGGCTGTCCACGTGCCGATGGAGCGCGGGGCACCGTTGAGGACGGCGGCGCACCGGGCCCCGAATAAGGCGCGCTTCCTGAATTCGGGGTCGCTCGGCGCAACGGCCAGGCGTCGAATTGCGGCGCGCGGGCCTCCTCTTCTCGAGCCCAGGGGCGACGCTTTCAGCGCGGCCGTCGCCCGCGCTAATTGCAGCCGCTGCGAGAGTACGCCCTCCTGTTGCGGGCGTGCGGGTGCCTGCGCGGCTGGACTCCTACCACCCGCCCGCGGGGGGGGCGAGGAGGACGAGGAGGAGGAGGAGGACGAGGAGGAAGAGGAGGAGCCAGCGGCGGAGGAGACACACGGCTGAGCGCACACGGGCGCCGCAGGCACCTCGTCACTCACGAACGCCGCCGCAGGTGGCGGGCCCGGCGGCGGCTTTGCTCGCGCGAAGAGCGCGATCGCGCGCTGCGCGTCGGGCGACAGATTCACGTAGCCGCTCCAGTTTTCCGGTGCGCCAACCGCCCGCACAGATGAGATCGCGAACACATCGCAAGAAACCAGAAACTTGGCGACTTCCTCAACGACCGTGGGTGACGCCCACGGGGTCGCAACGGCGATCTGGTCGGCGAGCTTCATTCTGGCGCGCCGAGGGGCGCGTTGAGAGAGGTCGCCCCGCGCCCTGCGCGCCTCTCGATAGCCCCCTTCGCGTGTGAGAGCGTTCGTGCCGCGTTACTGACGCGCCTTCCCGGGCGGCGCTCGCGTCTCTTTCTCTGATGCGAGCCTTGCGCGGGGTCGAGCGGGAGCGACCGGCGCTGGCCGGTGACGGCGCGGCTAAGGCGACGTCGTTTCGATTGGGTCGTCATCGACGTCCGCGCCCTGCGGCGCGCCCACCATCGTCGTGCGATAGTCGATGGTATCAGATTCGCTGCTTGAGCAGCTGGACTCCGGTTCGAGTTCCGTGCCGAAGGTGCAGAGTGCTTCGTCCAGTCGGCATTCGATGGCCAGCTGGATGGCCCGGAGGATCGTCGCGCGCGCGTCCCTAGCCAAGCCCAGGGACGGCACTGAATCCGCGGGAAGCCGCCCGAGCTGGAACCACGAGCGGATCCCGCGGCCCCGCAGCCACGAGGCCGCCGCGTCCGTGTCGCGCTGCCGCATCTCGCTCCTGAAAAGGGAATGCGCCGCGACCTTCGCGAGATGACTTGCGGTGTGCGCTCGCTGGATCAGCCGAACGTAACAGCACCTCCGCGGCGGTGTTCGATCGCGCGCCATGGATACGTTGAAAATGCCCTCGGGGCGGGGGCAGACTTGCCGCATGACGCTACGCGCGAGCGAGCGCGGGGTGACGGGTGGGCGGGAGAGCAGGAGCGGGGGGAAGGAGAGCACTGGCGAGGCCGCGAGAGCGCTCAGACGGGACGGGCCGCGAGCTGGCATGGCAGCTGGAGGTCCCAGAATTCTGGCCGCAGCCACGGGCGCCTCCAGGTGGCCCCAATGCGTGTCATGAGATCATAATCCTCCCGACTGGGCAGGTCAGAAATGTTATCAACTGGCGCGCCGCGGGAGTGGGACCCGACCTGACAGAGATAACGCGCGGGCCCGCCGGAAGGGACACGGTCGATCCGGAGGTTGATCTGGAGCAGCCCGATCACCGACCAGAAGTGGTGGACGATGGCCCCGTGGTCGCAGCACTTCGCTGATCCCTTTCGGAACGACCATTCGGCGATCGTGTTGTCGCTAAAGAGGCGAACCTTGCGGCCCCGGAGCTCCTTCTGCCAGGTGGAGATCGCCAAGGCCGAAGCGAGCATCTCGAGTCCGGCGATCTGATCGTCGCTCCGCTGCTGGAATTGCCTGCGCGCAGGCCGAATTGCATCGATCGGTCGCCGGCGCGCGATCGGGGCCTCGTTAGCCAGGCCGGCGGCATCTGGTCTGTGTATTCCCAACGTCCGTCGATCCAGAGGACGGCGGCCGCTCGTGGGGGCTCGCCCCGGGCGTCAGCGAAGGCAAGGACCGGCGGGCGGGTGTCCGCGGGCTCCCATTCCCTTGTCTCTGCAACGCTTCTCTGCAACACTTCCAACCACCACGCCAGGCTGCGCAGGGCGGGGCGCGGTAGAAACGGACGCCCCGAGTGTGCGTGGGCGAACAAGGGCCGCAGCATCGCACGGCCTAGTTTGCGGAATTGCCACGACGCCGCCCACGACAACGCGCCCGCGAGCTTGGCGGCCCCACCTGTGCAAAGAAAGGTGTCGCCCCCGGCGCGCGCGGCGCGCGATCACGCGCGCGCCTGCGGTCATCGAACCGTCGTCAAGCGCCGTCCTGATTCGGTTCGTCCATTTGTCGACCTTGTCCTTGGACGGGCGCGCAATCAGCCCTTTGCGTGAGGTCTGCGACACCGCACGCACAGTGCCCTAGCCCCCCATTCGCGAACGCGTCGCGCGCGGTGCACCGAGATGGCTAGTCCGAGAATCACGAGCGACGGGCCCGACTCAGTTTTCTTATCGGCCACCGACGTAGGGCCCAGGATGCACCTGATCACCCGGACCACGCACGAGAGGGCGTGCTGGGCCTTTGCGCGAGCGCGGAGAGGGTCGACCGGGTGCGACGGAAGGGGGGGAGGGGACAGAGCGAGACGGGCCTCCCCGGAGCGCTCGACGCCGAACAGATCGTCGACGTACCTCAGGATTGGGATCCGCAAGAGGCGCCTGCAGATGGCCACTAGGGCCGCGCCGATTCTCTCCCAGTTGTGTACGCTGCTGACTGCGCCGCGACGCGCGGCGGGGCGGCGGGTGGGGCGGGATGGCCCGCGCGGGCCTGCTCCGAACGGGAGGGCAACGTGCTGGGCTCCCCAGGTGACGCCGGCGAAGCAATAGATGACCCAAGCGAAGCGTCGGTGCTCCGGGCGCAAGGGGATTCTGCGGAAGGCGGAATCAATATCGGCCTTGAAGAGCTCCAAGGGCCCCAGGGGTGCCTGAACAGGGCAGAGCGCACGCGGCGTCGGGGCCCGAGAAACGCGTCGCGCCAATTTCCGACACGCGTCAAACAGCGCGTCGACAGTGTCATGCTTCATCCGTTCCTGCGGCTCCGTACCCTTGTTGAGGTGGGCCGCGCTGCAGTCGTCTACGGCGCGCACCTGGCGCGCGGGCGGCGGTCCGCGAATGAGCGGCGCGGGCGGCCGTCGGGGTACCTTAGCGGTGCCGTCCGGCCGCGTCCCCTGCTCCACGCCGAAGCGGGGGATTACCGCGGCATCCGGGGGCACGTCGTCGGGGCTCAGTCGCCGGGGCGTCGTCAATCGCCCCGCGCTCGCGTCGGCGAGTGCGCCCTCGTGCAGCGCTTCGTCGCACGGGCTTGGCCGTGTCCTTTTGAACAATGCTTTTCTGTCCCGTGCATTGGCTGGCGCGCGGCGGGGCGGGGGGCCAGGGAGGAGAAGCCGGGCCCCTGCCGACGCGCGCGCGCGCCGGCCTCGAAGGATCTCTTCCGCTGATATCAGCGGCTTATGCGCCATCTCCGTCCCCGTGCCGGATTTTTCGAGTGTCCCAATCAGCGGTGCACCCTTCGCCGGCCGCGCTCCGTCGGGCGCGAGAAGCAGAGCCGCCCCTCGCGCGTTGCACCTCACGGAAGAAGTCAACGCATTTCGGGTCGTGGAAGTCCACATCGGCGACCAGGCGTTCGAAGAGCGGGCCGTTGACGCCGGATGCTACGTTGGCGACGCCCGGGTCCGCGCCGCGACCCCAGATTTCGACGAATCCGGCCGTCCTGAACTGATGTGCCATGGAGAGGACCCGCAGAACAGCCCCTTCACGCTCCTCCCTTACCTGCGCTCGGTCGTGGCGCGCGGTCGCCTTGCGCGCGCACCTGGGCGCCTCTTCGGGTGGCCTCGATGCCATCCATTCAAGCGCCGCCAAAGTGTCCTGCGAAAGCTTGCAGCCCGGCTCGAAGCCGGCATCGCCTTCGAGGGCGGCCGCTTCGGCGAAAGACAACTTGCGAGCATCAGACACAGACCGTTTGGGAGCCGGCTCGTCCGGGCTCGCGTGCTCGCGAAAGCGCTTCATGGCGAAAGCAAGCTGAACGCACGCGCCGCGGAGGGCGAGGGGGGCGCCAAGGCGAGGGGCGCGCCGTGGAGGGCGAGGGGGGCGCCGTGGAGGGCGCAGGAGGGAGGGCGGGGCCCGCGCATTCCTGGTGCGCCTCGGACCCTTTACCGCGTCGGACGCTCTAATTAGCAGCAAGCCCAAAATTCCGCGCGCCGTGCTGACGGCTGTGCCCGTCAGGCGCGCGCTGTCGCTGATCAGCGGCGCTGCCATTTGCCGCCGCCCCCGCCGTTGCTCTTGTTGTTCCAGCTCTTCCAGGAGCCGGTCTTGGCCCCGGTGTCGGCCCTGCGCTTGCCCTGCTGACTCTGCTGACTCTGCTGGGCGGTCAGGCCATGGCCCGCACGGTGGGCCTGGCTGCGCTTGGGCGTCGCCGGGCCTCGGGCCGGACCGGCTCCCTCCTGCTTCGTGGCGGCGGGGGCGCTGCCGAGGCTCTTCTCGTCAAAATCGTATTCCCGCTCCGCCTGGCGGAGCAGCACCTCGTCGAGGGCGAGGGCCGCCTGACTCACCTGCGATGCCGAGGTCCGCGGCGGGGGGGCGGGGCGCGGGCGCGCGCGGCGGAGCGGGGTGGCGGGCCTGGAAACCTGTGACGCCAGCGGCGGCCTTCTCGGCCCAGGAGCGGCGGGCGACCTGGTCGTAGAACACGCCCAGGTGGGCTTTGCGGCCCTTGAGCTGGGCGTGGGCCGCTACCTGCGAAGCGAGCGGGGAGTCCGCTGGCCGGAGGGCGCGCGGGCGCGCGCGGCAAGATGCCAGGAGGCAGATCTGCTTGTGTGCGAGTGCCGCGGCGAAGTCGAGCTGCTTCGTTGCGGCAGCGGCCAGAGCGTACCTGCGCCGCCGAGGAGGGTCCGCGAGTACGGTCGGCGGGCGGGACAGCGAGGTACTGGTCGAAGGCGAGGTGCCACTCGGTCCAATTCATCAGGCGAGGCTTGGCCCCGCCGCCCGCGCCCGCCTGGGTGGCATCGTCGTCATGTGGGCGGCCGACGGCGGACGCGCCCGTGGGAAGCCACAGGCGCAAGTCGACGTTGACAAAAGGGGCGGCAAGCCCTTTCTTCTTCTGTAGGCGGTCGACCTCGGATGCGAGGGAATCGACGCGCACGGTCCTGACGCGACGCGGCCGGACGGGCGGCCGCGGACCGGCGAAACAGGCTGGGAGGGGGGGGGGCGCGCCTGGGCCACGCCGCGGTGGGCAAGTTGGCCAGGGTGATGGCGTTCAGCTGCGCCTGGAAGTCGACGTGAACCGTCGGGGCGTCATCCTTGGTGAGGATGCGGGTGAGCTCCGCCAGCGGGTCCGCTGCGGGTGCCGCTGGCCCGGCAGGCGCGGTGGTCCCAGCAGGTGCGAACTCCTTCTTCGCCGCCTGAACGGCGGCGGTCGCAGGGCGACCGTCGCGGCGGTTCTGGGCGCGCGCTTGCCTGTATAGCCTGGTCGAGGGCGTGAGCCTTTCCAGGCGAGATCTCAATCTTCTTTGTGTTGACGTACACGAGTGCCTGCGGGGTGTACACCTGTTGCACGGGACGCTCGCGCGGGTGGCCGCGCGGGACGGCCGGATCGCGCGCACGGACGCGCGGGCGGGAGCGGGAGCGCGCGCGCGGGCGGCGGACACGTGCCTCCGCTCGGTCGAGAATCGCGACCATGTCATTCAGCCATGTGTCCGGGTCTGGAGCCCCTGTCGCCATCGCATGCTTCTTGAGAAAGAAACGCAAGGCAGCGGCCGCCTCCATGGCGGCAATTGTTTGCGCGGCGAACGAAGGGAAACCTGGAGTCCGCTGCACTGTCCGCGCGGCGCGGCTCGCTCTGTCGCACGTTCGCGGAACACGAGGTACCGGGACTGGCGGGTCGGCGGGTGGGCGAGAGCCTCGGGAAAGACGAGGCCGATGCCGACACGGCGAAGCCGCCACGAAGCACGGTCGAATGCAAGTCTCGGAGAAACCGACGTGCGACCGGCGACGGGAACGGTAACGGGGCCCGAGTCCGCCTGCGCGCGAGATCACGCATGCGCCACGAATCCCGACACGCGGGCCCCGGAGAGCGGGGGGGGCGGGCGGGATGGCGGAGCCTCGTAAGCGAGCCGGACCGCCCCGCCCGGACCGTCCGCCGGAGCCGCCGGCCGTCCGTCGTTCTCAGCTGTCGGTGCCGCTTGCTCCCGCAGCTCGCGCCGGGTGTCCGCTGCCCCGAACGGGGCGCCAGGCCTTGGCGCGTCACTGTCACCCAGGAGCGGGGCCACCAAAAGGCCGTCCTGGGAGAACATAGGGCTAGCGGGTCCCAGTGGACCAACCGGTCACGTCCAACGATCGTGCCGGTGTAGGCAGGGCCCCAGTGGGCCTGCCTGCAGCCCTTGAGCGGGGGGGAGAGGGGTCCCAGTGGACCACCGGTCGCGTCCAGTGAGCGCGCCGGTACGGGCAAAGCCAACATGGGCTTGCTCGCTGCTCCCTGAAGGGGTCCCAGTGGACCTACCGGTCACGTCCAACGATCGTGCCGGTGCAGGCAGGGCCCCAGTGGGCCTGCGTGCAGCCCTTGAGCGGAGGGAGAGGGGTCCCAGTGGACCACCGGTCGCGTCCAGTGAGCGCGCCGGTACGGGCAAAGCCAACGTGGGCTTGCTCGCTTCTCCCTGATGGGGTCCCAGTGGACCCACCGGACACGTCCAATCGATCGCGCCGGTGCAGGCAGGGCCCCAGTGGGCCTGCCTGCAGCCCTTGAGCGGAGGGAGAGGGGTCCCAGTGGACCACCGGTCGCGTCCAGTGAGCGCGCCGGTACGGGCAAAGCCAACATGGGCGTGCACGCTGCTCCCTGAAGGGGTCCCAGTGGACCCACCGGTCACGTTCAATCGAACGTGCCGGTGCGGGCGGGGCCCCAGTGGGCCGAGCGCCCCCCGGAGATGATGATCCGGGCATCGCCACCTTGCCTGGTCGTGCCGTGTCCTGGCCTCAGTGGGCCGACGCTAGTGGAGTCAGCGTGATCCCCGATGGGCCCGATCACACTCCACATCTCCCTTGCCTGGTTGGCGCAAGCCGTCTAAATCCTTTTCCATGTCCTACCGCGCACCGCCGCGGCCGCTGCTGGGGCGCGCTGCGAGCCCAACCTCCACGAGATCTGCCACTGCGGGAAACGGGCTCGCTGGCGCCGCGACTTTAACATCGACCTGGTCGCGCGCGCGCTGCGTCTGGCGCGCTCGACCGGGACTGCACGGGCAACGCGAGTCGCCGTCTCTGCAGGAGTCCGGACGGGCCGGCCTGGCACCGGGGCCGATCCGGGCCGACCGACACGAGCCGAACGCAGGTACGGATGTCCCCGGTCCGCCTGCCCGCCAGTGCGGGCGCGAGGCGCCGGGGTGGGTACTCGCGGACTTGCAGCAGGTAGTCTGGGTGTCCAACAACCCAGATCTCCTGCCGCGAGTCCACGAGCCCCGTGCGCACACTTGCGCAGATGCCCGACCATGGGCAGAAAAGAACTTTCGAGCCAAGCAAAACGACGAGGAGCGGACGGGGCGCCGGCCCGGGACCCAGCGCACCCGCCGCGAAACGAGCCGCGTCCAGCAGAGGCGACGAAGGAGCGGAGCACCGCGCCCAGGGAGGGACCGGGACGCCACCAGGGCCGGAGCGGGCCCCACCGGAGCCGGGGCAGGCCCCGCCGGGGCCAAAGCGGAAGCGGGACACGAAGCGGCGGCGGCGGCGGCGGCCACCGCAGCGGCGGCGGCGGGCACGACGGCGACGGCCGCAGCGACACACCGGCGGCAGCGGCGAGCGGCAGCACGACGCCCCGACGACGACGCGACAGAGCACGACGAGCCGACGCGACACGGACGCGACGGCGCAGCGGCAGCAGCGGCGGCGGCGGCGGCGCGACGCGCCAACGACGACACGACGACGCGGCGACGGGGCCAGAACGGGGCGCCCTTCGGCCTGGGCGCATCGCGCGGCCCGCCCACCTCGGCGGGTCGAAATCAATCTGCACGCGCGCGAGAGCGCGGCCCGCCCGCCTCGGCGGGGCCGCGATTGGTCTTGCGCGCGCTGAGCCAACGCGGCCCGCCCGCCTCGGCGGGGCCGCGGTTGTCCTGCGCGCGCGCGGGAGAAGGAGGAGGAACCTGCGCGCGCGGCGGGCGAAGCGGAGGGCGAGCGACCCGCCGACGCGCGGCGGGGCGGACGGCGCGGAGACCGGCGCGCGGGAGGACGGCAGGACCGAGAGACCGAGCGAAGGGACCGACGGCGGGACAGAACGGGAGGCCGAGGGGCCGAGAACAGGGCCGGCGGCGGGCCGCGGGGCGAGAGGCAA
Source organism: Prorocentrum cordatum (assembly GCA_963575745.1). Taxonomy (NCBI): domain Eukaryota; class Dinophyceae; order Prorocentrales; family Prorocentraceae; genus Prorocentrum; species Prorocentrum cordatum. The sequence continues at coordinate 160 of CAUYUJ010009037.1, read as the reverse complement.
GAGGCGGGCCGGGGCGAGAGCGGAGCGAAGCAGAGGGGAAAGGGCCAGGCGCGAGAGGGGGCGGGAGGACACCGAAGGACAGAAGGGCGAGAGAGAAAGGGCCAGGGACACGGGCCAGAGCGAAACGCCGCGGGGCCAGGGCCCGAAACGGCAGGCGAAA
>CAUYUJ010009036.1:490000-494129 GCA_963575745.1 Prorocentrum cordatum | reverse complement strand
GAGGTCTAATTTGAGTCTGCGGTGGGTACTGGGCCCCCCGACAGTTTCACAGATCGCAGCCCCCCAGGGATGGCGAGGTCTAATTTCTGCGATGTGTACCCACTGTGCTGGGCCCCCCAGCAGGCCTCGAAAGTGGGGACATTTCACAGATCGCAGCCCCCTAGGGATGGCGAGGTCTAATTTGAGTCTGCGGTGGGTACCCACTGTGCTGGGCTCCCCGACAGTTTCACAGATCGCAGCCCCCCAGGGATGGCGAGGTCTAATTCGAGTCTGCGGTGGGTACCCACTGTGCTGGGCCCCTCAGCGGCCCTCGAAAGTGGCGACAGTTTCGCAGATCGCAGCCCCCCAGGGATGGCGATGTCTAATTTGAGTCTGCGGTGTGTACCCACTGTGCTGGGCCCCATCAGCAGGCCTCGAAAGTGGCGACAGTTTCACAGATCGCAGCCCCCCAGGGAAGGCGAGGTCTAATTTGAGTCTGCGGTGTGTACCCACTGCGCTCGGCCCCCCAGCAGGCTTCGAAAGTGGCGACAGTTTCACGGATCGCAGCCCCCCAGGGATGGCGAGGTCTAATTTGAGTTCGCGGTGGGTACCCACTGTGCTGGGCCCCCCCAGCAGGCCTCGAAAGTGGCCACAGTTTCACAGATCGCAGCCCCCCAGGGATGGCGAGGTCTAATTTGAGTCTGCGGTGTGTACCCACTGTGCTGGCCCCCCCAGCAGGCCTTCGAAAGTGGCGACATTTCTTTGATCGCAGCCCCCCAGGGATGGCGAGGTCTAATTTGAGTCTGCGGTGTGTACCCACTGTGCTGGGCCCCCCAGCAGCCTTCGAAAGTGGCGACAGTTTCACAGATCGCAGCCCCCAGCAGCCCTCGAAAGTGGCACAGGGATGGCCAGGTAGGAGGCAGGGGGGAAGAGAGGGACGGGAGGGGGTGGGAAGGAGACGGTGGGAAGGAGACGGTGGGAAGGAGACGCGCGAGCAGTGCTCTATTCAAAACGAGAACCCAACGCAGGAGGGTTGGGAAAAAAAACAGTTGCACCGCCCGCATGCGTCGTCCACCACCCAGTACTGAATTTCGCGGCCCCATTGATTGGGAGCTGCACCGAACCCCAATGGCACCGCCCGCATGCGCCCCCCCCACCCACCTGGTACAGCCTTTCGTGGCCCCGTAGGGAACCCCAGTGGCCACCGAAGGCCCCAGTGGCAACGCCCGCATGCGCCCCCCCTTCCCGTGGCCCCATGGGGAGCTCCACCGAAGGCCCCGGTGACACCGCAAGAATGCGTCGGCCACCACCCACTGCAGCGTTTCGTGGCCCCGTAGGGAGAGCTCCATAGAAGACCTCAGCGGCACCGCTCGCATGCGTCTCCCCCAACCTATACAACGTTGCGTGGCCTCATCGGTAGCTCCAGCGAAGGGCACCGCCAGCATGCGTCAGCCACACCCAGGTCGGCGTTTCGTGGCCCATAGGGAGCCCCACCGAAGGCCCCAGTGGCACCGCACGCATGCGCTTCCCCCACCACTGCGGCACGTTCCTCACGCGCTTCGTGGCCCCATAGGAAGTTCCACAGAAAGCGGCACCCACAACGCGTTACTCACAACTGCATATGGTCCTTCGCCAGGATAATTGAGGGCTGTTCCGACAGAGGCGCTGGGCGGCATGCAGCCACTTCCACTCCTCCTCCTCCTCCTCGTCCTCCTCCTCCTCCTCCTCCTCGTCCTCCTCCTCCTCCTCCTCCTCCTCCTCCTCCTCCTCCTCTTCCTCCTCCTCCTCCTCCTCCTCCTCCTCCCCCTCCTCCTCCTCCTCCTCCTCTGGAAGGCCGACCCCCTCGCCCTGCGCCCGACTGGAAGCGGTCCGCTGCAGGAGGGGCTCCATGTGGGGGCACGGGACGTTTGCGGGATGTGCCTCAGGTGGTGCGCTGCGGTAAGCGCGAGCGGCCGCTGGGCACGTAGGTGAGGCGAACGTGTCCAGACAAGGCGCGCAGAGCGGCATTCGCGCGCTCGTGCCCAACGGGGCCGCAGCTGAAGCTTCCTATGCTGGCACGAAGCGTGTGAGGGGTGTGCCGAGTCGACGGTGGGCGGAGACAGGTAAAGGAGGAGGGAAAACAGGAGGATGAAGGACGGGACGCGGGGGAATCCATATTCAAAGCGATGGCCCAACAGCACAGGGGGGCTGGGAATGATACCCACTCCGCCTTCGCCTTTTTAGGCCTCTGGGGTGGCCCCCGTCGCCCCGTCGTGATTAGCTTCGGAACCCCTGTCAGAAAGCAAACGGGAAGAGGTCCAGGGAATAGCGGGTAGCAGTATCTGTTTTTGGTGTCCAGGAACAGGAAATGATTCGAGCGATCCCCACCCAGCTTCCTATGGGGCCACGCAACGTGTGAAAGGTGTGCCGAAATTGGGCGGTGGTGCCATGCTGACCCTTCCACGGAAGCCTTCGGTGGAGCTCCCCATGGGGCCACGAAGCGTGTGAGGGGTGTGCCTAAATGGAGCGGCTGTGCCATGCGGACCGTCCCGCTGGGGCCTTCGGTGGAGCTCCATGTGGGGCCGCGAGACGTGTAAGGGGTGTGCCGAAATGGGGCGGCGGTGCCATGCGGACCCTCCCGCTGGGGCCTTCGGTGGAGCTCCCTATAGGGTCACGAACCGTGCGAGGGGTGTGCCGAAATGAGGTGGCTGTGCCATGCGGACCCTCCTACGGGGGCCTTCGGTGAAGCTCCCTATGGGGCCACGAAGCGTGTGAGGGGTGTGCCGAAATGGGGAGGCTGTGCCATGCGGACCCTCCCGCTGGGGCCTTCGGTGGAGCTCCCTATAGGGTCACGAACCGTGCGAGGGGTGTGCCGAATTCGATGGTGTTGATGATGATGATGATGATAATGATGATGATGATGATGATGATGATGATGATGATGATGATGATGATGATGCTGCTGATGCTGATGCTGATGCTGATGCTGATGTTGATGATGATGGTGATGGTGATGATGATGATGATGGTGATGATGATGATGATGATGATGAGGATGATGCTGATGCTGATGATGATGATGATGGTGATGATGATGATGATGGTGATGATGATGATGATGATGGTGATGATGATGATGATGATGCTGATGATGATGTTGTTGCTGATGATGATGGTGGTGATGATGATGATGATGCTGATGCTGACGCAGATGCTGCTGCTGCTGATGATGATGATGATGCTGATGATGGTGATGGTGATGGTGATGGGAGGAGGAGGAGGAGGAGGAGGAGGAAGGGGAGGAGGAGGAGGAAGGAGGGAGGAACGCGGTGCACCGTCTCTTCAAAACGAGGACCCCAAACCACAGGATGGTTGGGGAAAAAAGAAGTCAACCATTTCGGAATGACGGCCGTTACAAAGGGGGGCTGGGGTTTGAGGCTCCGGGTAACGGTAACGCTTGGGCGGGGTGGGGCACGTCAGGGCGGGGGTGCGCTGCGATGGCCTCGGTATGCGCGCTGCACTACCATGTGAGGGGGGTCCAAAGCCCTCCCCCCCCCCCAAACAAATCTTGCCGAAGGACCCAACCATATGCAGTTGAGAGCACCGCAATTGTGGATATCTTCTTCGGTGGCGATCCCTATGGGGCCACGAACCGTGCGAGGGGTGTGCCGACATGTGTGGCGGGGTACGCAACACGAGCGACAACGATAGGTCTGATCACGGGGGACTGAGCGCGGGTGAGACTGAGCGCGAGCGCGTCTGATTGTGATTGAGTCTGCGCGCGGGTAAGTCTATGTGCATGAATTCGAGTATGGATACGCCTAGTGTAAATGCATATGCCTGTGAATACTGGGCGAGGCGGGGGCCGAACGGGCCACGAAGCGTGTGAGGGGCGTACTGGGTGTGGCGGACACATGTGGCCACCCCCACTGGGGCCTTGGGTTGAACTCCGTATGGGACCACGAAGCGCTGTACAGAGTGTGGCGGACGCATGCGGACAACCCGATTGGGGCCTTCGGTGAAGCTCCCTACAAGGCCACGGAACGCTGTGCCGGGCGTGGTGGACGCATGTGGCCACCCCCCCTGGGGCCTTAGGTGGAGCTCCCTATGGGGCCACAAAGCGTTGTACTGTGTGTGGCAGAGGCATGTGTCCACCCCGACTGGGGCCTTA